>JAJQKT010000053.1:1237500-1300000 GCA_030512225.1 Rauvolfia tetraphylla
TGTAAAATTCTCTCCCATTGTCACTTCTAATAGAAATCAACTTGCACTCAAAGGGAGATTAGGACCTTTTTGAAAAGTCTTACAAATTCATGAAAAAAAAACTTCATCCTTTTGAGCTAGAAAGATCAACCATGTAAATCTTGAGAAATCATCAACAATCACATATGAATACCTCTTACCACCAAGACTAGGGATCCTTATTGGTCCAAACAATCCATATAAACAATTTTAAGAGGTTTTCAAGTGAAAATCATTTTCTTAGGTTTGAAAGAAAATTTTGTTTGTTTTCCATAGTGGCGAGTATTACAAGGATGATTTTTCTCAAAATGAATTTTTTGGTAATCCTTTAACAAGTTCTTAAAAAAATTCAACAAGTCCATGCTAACATGAAAAATTTACTCTCGCATAAATAACTGTCATTATCATGAATGAAAAATCATCTAACTTCATAAGCAACAAGTTTATCAAGGCAAGGCACATAACCATTACTAATACAATTTGCGACAAAAATAGTTCTATCATTGACATCATCAAGTATAGTGCAAGTATTACATTTAAATTCAACTTTTCAATCACTGTCACATAATTGACTAATGTTAAACTAGTTATATTTCAAATCATCAATGAGCAAAAATTGTTTAATGAGGGAGGAAGAATCTTTACCAATGTTACCTATACCAAGAATTCTTCCTTTCTTCTTGTCATCGAATGTAATGAATTCTTCATTTGTAGCTTAAAGCTCACTAATGAGTGATGCATTTTCTGTCATGTATCTTGAGCAGCCACTATCAAGAAACCATTTGGGCACTTGATCTTGGAGAAAAATGTACCTACACCAAATGAGATGAAGAGACTTTTGGTACCCACATTTGCTTGGGTCTATGAGGGTTAGTGATGATTCCCTTTACTCTCCAAATGGTTTTAACACCATTTTCTATTTTTCTTTTAACGGAGCACCTAATGGCTTTGTGTCCATATTTTTCACAATATGTACAACAAGTATGAGGCATTGAACTAGAAGTAGCTCTAACAAAGAAATTTTTATATTTAGGCCCATTATTTATATGATTGTAACCAAGACCATTTCTAATAAAAGAAGATCTTTGAGATCCAATTAGTTTGTCAAGCTTGTCTCTTCCATTTGAAAATTTTTCAATACATAATGTAAGATCATCAACTTTCCTTTTCAAAATTTCATGGTCACTAAGCATTATTTCAAGAGAAGAAACTTTTGTACAAATAGTTTTATTTTCAAAAGATATGTTTCGTAAAGAAACATTTAAAACTTTTTTTTCAATATTTAAACAATCAATAGATTCAAGAAGCATTTTGTTTTCACAATATAATTTTGAATTTTCATTCAATAACTCATTAATTTTGAATTTCATTTCCTTATTTCTTTTTGAAGCCTTTTTTAATTCTTCATACATTTCAACAAGTAATTCACTAGGATCATCAACATCATCATCACAACAAGTAGAGGTAGAATGAGTGGATTGTACCTAATCATTTATTGCTATAAAGCATACATCGACTCTTTCTTCTTCATGAGTGGCTTGAAGTAGTTTCCACATATTATGAGCGGTGTCGCATTCAATCACTCGATTGTACTCATTCATATCCAATGCACAACTCAAGATGTTCATGGCTTGGTAATTCAATGTCATCTTCTTCAAGTCATATTCATCATAGTCGTCCATTGGGTTTGGCTCTCTAGTAATTCCATCTACTCTTATTCTCATTGTTATGTAAGGACCTTTCTCAATAATATTCCACAAATCAATGTTAATAGAACAAATATATATCTTAACTCTAGATTTCCAAAATGTGTAATTTGTTCTATCAAACAAAGGAGGCTTATTTGTGGAAGATCCTTCCAAGTAAGATAAGTTTGAAACATTAGCCATAAGATCTTAACTTCTAGGTTGTAAAACCACACAAAAAAGCCCTTGCTCTGATACCAATTGAAAGACCTAAGAGGGGGGTGAATTAGGTCTTTGGCAAATTTTCAAATTTTTTTTTTTTTGTAAACTTGGTTTGGAAAATTATATTCAATTGCTTCACTGAGAATGTAATGAACACAATGACGAAGCAATACACAATGAAGAGCAAAAACGACAAGCAATTTATACTGGTTTGATCTCTTTAAGATCTACATCCACTACCTTGAGTCTACACTCAAGGATTTCAACCAATCCACTATATGCTCAATTTAGACAATTACACAAAAGGCTCACCCTTCAATGGGTTTTACCACAACAACCTCTATTCAATCTAATAAACAAGGTTCACCCTTATCACAAAGAGTTTTATGTTACTAGACAACCTAGACCAATCTAATCCAAGGCTTACCCTCACCAATGGATTTTACTCAACAACCTTGATTAATCTAGTCAATGGCTCACCCTCTACAAGGGTTTTAAATCTCTTGACAACCTTGTATCAATCACAACAATAATGTAAAGATAGAGTTTAGATATTACCAACACTTCCTGGTGGATGAATACAATACCTTGCACTACTTCACTTCTTGCCTTTGGAATCTTGAATTTTAACCTTTGAGCACAAGGAAATTTGAGAGCTTTTCAAATAATTTTGATGTAAAACAAGTTAGAGCTTGAAGGATTTCTAAAGTTTAAAAGTTCTTTCAAAAATCTAAGTTTATGGCTTTCATAGATTTTGAAAATTAGTTCAAATGATCATAAAACAGCTCGTAACAGCTAATTTATGAGGAGTTCGAACGTCCGAACTTGATCCTCTGTCCTAACTTTCGTCCGAACAGCACTGTGACTTTTTGTCTGGGAAAGTTCGAACGTCCGAATGTTGCCTCCGAACTTCCGTCCGAATTTCTCTCAAAAAACAGTAACCATGTTCACAATTTGAACATCCGAACTTGCGTCCAAATTGATCAAACTTTGTCAAAACATTTGAAAAATCAACCTTAATAAGTTTGAAATCATTTTGTATCAAAAGATAAGTCATATAAAATCTTTTAAACTCGAAAATCGTTACCAAAGCATTAGATCATTAAAAGTTTACTCAAAGCTATTTAAGATTAAAAAATAAGTTTTGTGCTCTCTTATACATTCAATAGATTCCAAGAAACAAAAAATCTAGGGTTTACAAGAATATACCTATTTAGCAAGTGTACACCTACACTAGAGTCTTCAAAGCCTTCTATCCATAGGACATGCTCTATATTCTTGATCTTTGAGCATATTAGAGTTGTCCTTAGCATTTTTAGCTCCAAGGCAATGATAACTCTTTGCTTTTTAATCAAAAAATCCTATCACACAAATAGTATATGAATTAGTCCGTATAAATGTTTGTCATTAATGAAAACTAATCAAAAATACATGATTTGCCCTTAGGGCTAACACAATCTAACAACATCTCTGAAAAATAAATCAGCCACTTGCACAACATCATCAGTCTTATGGCATGCAATGAAATGCGCCATCTTACTAAACCTATCAACAACAACGAATATGCTATCAAAGCCCCTTTTTGTCCTAGGCAAACCCAAAACAAAGTCCATAGAGATAAGTCCACGGTTCAGTAGGCACAGGTAAAGGGGTATACAATCCATGAGGTTTGACAGTGGATTTCGCCTGTCTACATGCAATACACTTGGCACATACACGTTCAACATCCATACGCATACCTGGCCAGTAAAAATGTTCTTGCAAAATATCCAAAGTCTCCGCAACCCCAAAATGACCCATCAAACCACCACTATGAGCCTCATGCACAAATAAAGTACGCATAGAACAATTAGACACACACAATTGACTACCCCTAAACAAATAGCCATCATGCCTATAGAATTTATGAAATGCAGTATGTTCACAAGTAGAATATACAATAGCAAAATCAATATCGGAAGCATATAAATCCTTAAGTTTCTCAAATCCTAATAACTTAGAATGTAGAGTAGTAATCAAGGAATACCTCCTAGATAAAGCATTAACTACCACATTCTCCTTCCCTTGCTTGTATTGCAGTACATAGGGAAATGTCTCTAGAAACTCCACCCAAGTGGCATGTCTCTTGTTCAGCTTGCCCTGTCCCTTCAAGTACTTTAAATACTCATGATCAGTCCTAATGAAAAACTCTCTAGGTTGAAGGTAATGTGGCGACTCCTCTAATGCTCTCACAACAACATAAAACTCCTTATCATATGTGGGATAATTGAGTTGTGCTCCACTAAGCTTCTCACTTAAGTATGCAACTGGTCTATTTTCCTGCAACTGGTATGTTTTCAAGGGCAATTTGAAAACAGACTGGTTGCATACCAATCCCAAAAGCATCACATTCAACCTCAAAAGCTTTCTCAAAATCAGTAAACATAGAATAGGAGCAGAACATAATTTTTCTTTCAACAATGTAAATGCATGCTCTTGTTCCTGACCCCAGGTAAACCCTTTCTCCTTCTTAATTATCTCAGTCAAAGGAGTAGCAATGGTAGAAAAGTCCTTCAAAAATCTCCTGTAGAAACTAGCAAGTCCATGAAAACTCCTCACCTCACTCACACTCTTAGGAGTTGGCCAATCCTGGATAGCCTTCACCTTCTTACTATCAACCTCAACCCCCTGAGAACTTATTCAAACCCCAAAAGTACTAGCCTATCAATGCAAAATATACACTTTTTATGATTTGCATATAGTTTTTCCTCTCTCAGTACATCCAAGACACACTTCACATGCATGGCATGCACATCCAGATTAGTGCTATATACCAAGATGACATCAAAGTAAACAACCACAAAATTTTCAAGAAATGCATGTAAGACATGATTCAACAATCTCATAAAAGTGCTGGGTGCATTAGTTAAACCAAATGGCATGACTAACCACTCGTACAACCCATACTTAGTTTTGAAAGCAGTTTTTCATTCATCTCCTGGTTTCATTCTAATTTGGTGGTGTCCACTTTTCAAATCAATTTTTGTAAATATACATGCACCATGTAGTTCATCGAGCATATCATCTAACCTAAGAATAGAATGGCGATACTTTACAGTGATTTTATTCACAACTCTGCAGTCCACACACATCCTCCATATTCCATCCTTCTTTGGTACTAGCAACACAGGCACAGTACAACGACTCAAGCTTTCTCTCACGTACCCCTTCTTCAATAGTTCATCCACTTGTTTGTTTCCTCAGGATTACTCCAGTAAGTTGGGTGATTAGGAATCTGAGCTCTAGGCATGAAGTCTACCTGGTGCTCTATGGCTCTCAAGGGTGGCAGTCTCTTGGGCATCTCCTCAGGAAAGACATCTGCATAATTCTGCAAAAGAGATGAAAACATGCTAGGCAAAGAATCAAGAGGGTTAGTGTCAAAAACTAAACACTCTCTATATCTTACTATGACTAGTGCTCTCTTCTAGCCAATCGCTCTTCTTATGTCTTTTTCCCTTGCATACAAGCTCACTTTTCTCTCTTTCTTTTCAATACATTTTCACTCACTGTGCAGTCACTATTGGGCCACTCCTAATTTTCTTTTGGGCCTCTTTCCCCTCTTTAATTTTGTTACGCTCGATGCGTGAACCCTCCTCACCTTTACTTATTTTTAACTGGTCCAGGTATAGTTCACGAGGTGATAGAGGTATAAGAATGAAATTTCTACCCTTAAACTTAAAAGAGTACCTATTGGTATACCCATCATGTGCTACTCTCCAATCAAAATGCCAAGGTCTCCCAAGCAATATATGACCATGACCAGCCTTTATGGGCACCATATCGCACAACACCTCATCCTCATATCTACCAATTGAGAAAGTCACCAACACTTGTTTAGTTACCTTCACATCTGCACTATCATTAAATCACTGTAGCTTATAAGGTTCTAGATGTCTCCTACAAGCCAGCCCCAATTTTTCTACCTTGGTTATACTAGCTACATTGGTACAACTACCCCCATTAATGATCAAATTGCACATTTTTCCTCCCACTAAACACCTCGAATGAAAAAGATTTTCTCTCTAATCTACAATCTTATCTGTAGCTCTAGTACTCAGTGCTCTTCTGACCACTAGTGCTTCCCCTGTAACAGCCCTCTCAAAGCAACTATCATCATCGAAGTTATTTTCAGTAACAAGTTCAGATTCAGTACTGCTATCCTCAAAATTAATCACTCCATTGTCCCTCATAATTATAACCTTTTTATTAGGATATTGAGATACAATATGACCAGTACCCAACCATTTAAAACATTTCATAGATGAATGCTTACTAGAGATAGCTTGGGTGTTGAAGGTACCTTTCAATTCAGATCCCCCAATTGGTTTCTTAAGTGCTTCCTTAAAGTCCAATCCCTTATCCTTGGACTTCTCCTCCTTTCTAGGCCATCTAGAGTTCCATGAATAGCTAGAATTTGCTCTACTCCTCACTATCATCCTGGCTTTGAGTTGTCTCTCCACCTTCATGGCCATGTTCACCATTCCTTAATCTCTAGGTAGTGCTGCAACTCCACAACATTAGTTATTTCCCTGTTGAGCCCACTCAAAAATCTGGTCATTGTAGCCTCCGGATCCTCTTCTATGTTGGCTCGGATCATAGCCACCTCTATCTCCTTGTGCTAGTCTTCTACTGATTTAGACCCCTGAGTGAGATGCTGAAGTTTCTTGTGCATCTCCCTATAGTAGTAAGAAGGCGCAAAAAGCTTTCTCATACATGCCTTCATATCTTCCCAAGTAGCAATTAGCATCTCTCCATTTCTCCTCCTGGATGTCACCATCTGATCCTACCATATTAGTGCATAATATGTAAACTCAATAGCAGCTAGTTATACTTTCTTATCCTTAGAAAAATTGTGGCACTCAAAAACCAAGTCCACCTTCCTTTCCCACTCCAGGTAAGCCTCTGTATCGTTCCTCCCCTTGAATGTGGGAATCTGCATTTTAATGGATTTGAGGTCTCCATCTCTTCTATTAAATGGCATCTCTCTCTGAGCTCTCCTGGGTTTGCGTGCCTCAAACTCCTCCTCTCCCTTCTCAATTTCATCCTCCTCTGGTTCATATTGAGGTGGTGGTTGCTGTTGGCGTACACCTGTACATCTCCCCTGAGGTTTTACAATCCTCTCTTGCCTGATCTCATCTATTTGTTCCATCATCTTACAAAAGCTTAGTTGAACCTCTCAAATTGTTACTCTATGGCTGTCAAATTGAAAAAGATATTTGCATCTCCCCCTTGGTGCTCCACGGTACTACCTCCCTGTGACATTGTGAAATAATGTTGCACCTGCAAAACAGAGTTAGTGATAAACAATCTCACATACTCCCTCACGTGTTTCACTCAAATATTGTCACTCCCCTCGTGTTTATGTCACCACAATGACTCCCTCAAACAATCTCACATACTCTTGCCTTTTAATACTCAAATTCCTCTGAAATTCAATTTACATTTCAGAACCAAATTCAACAAATCAATGTACCAAATTGAAGTCCAAGTAACAAACAATAACCAATCCAATAAAGATAGTTTACAATCTTGGAAACTTCAAACAAGAATACAAGCTAACAATTGGAACAAATAAAAGTTTTGAAACTGCTTATCACAGGTGATTCAAAATGGCCCAACAAGAAAGTAAGAATATGTCGAGAAGAAAAAATATTTTGCACTGTTTTTTTGTACTATTTTTTTTTCGGACTTGATCCTTTTTTTCTCTTTCTTCCTTTCTTTTGTTTTTTTTTGTTTTTTTGTCCGAAATATATATATTTGATTATTTTATAACAATCTAGCTAACACAAATATTACAAATACTAAATAAGAAGAGTTGAAACCCTAGGCCAAGATTTACACATCGAAGACGTCGTTCATAAGTTCTTGAATTTTGATGGAGCAAAATAGGAATCCTTCTCCACACCACAACTCTGTACCAAATAACGCGTACACCGCAGAAGAGAAGATGAAAAGGACTGATTTTCGGCTTCGAAAAAAAAACTGAATTTTTTTCAAAACAAGATTGTGAAGAAAAATAAAAATTAAATCCCTGCGACACCTCTTAGAAACTTGTTCTAAGCAATTCCGATGATCAGAATTTAATTAAGCAAGAAAGAACACTCACACGCCACCATCGAAATTTCAATTGATAAGTGAAGAGTAGTTCTTTGGGTAACAAGAACAAGAGAAATTACCTCTCAAAGGTGGCGGCAGCACATTCCCAAAAAAATGACTCCAAAAATTCTGCCCTAATTGTCTTAAAGAGTCCTATATATAGCTAAGGTAAAACAAGAAAGAATTGGGCTAATAATACATGCAAGCCCCAACATAAATAACAAGTCCAAGATAATTAACATGTGGCCCAAGTCTAAAACATCACACCCTCCTAAGCTTAAGCTCAACTCCATAATAGTCTTTAAGTGACAAGATCATGCGTTCTAAGGATTTGAGACAATTGGATCAATTTGGGCTGTGACCCAACTAACTCTCCTCTAATAGGTTTGGCTAGCTCCATCATCTTTATATGTTGGCCTACATATGCAAACAAGACCTCTTGAAGCCCCTTGGCCCTAACTCTGGTCATGAGCCCAACTGGCATAATTAGCTCTCAATTTGACATATCCAACCCATCATGGCAGTCCATAGTCCTACTCGCATCACCCTCACCAAAAGGGTCTTATGTCTCAAGACAACCTTAATTAAACAAAGTAAAGATGAGATAAGGATAGAAATTACCAACAAGATGGTCGATATTCAACAAATCTAGCACCACTTCACTTTTGCTTTTGGAATCCTTGGATAATCACATGAAGCACATGAAAAATGGAAGATTTTCTTTGATCTTTGATGTTCTCAAGATAATAGCATGTAAGTTCATCAATCTTACTCAAAATATGAGTTTTGATTTTTTATATAACTCATAAATTCAAATATAATGTTCAAAAAATGGCTAGTATGGTTAGAAACAGTGAAATTCATTCAACCAAACTTGGACCTCTGCATCCAAATAGGTCATTCGAGCTTTTCTGTTTTCTCAGCTACAGGAAAAGTTTGGTCGTTCGAACTTTGCATATGAACAATTTGGTCATCCGAATTTGCATCAAATTGGAGTCTAAACTTTTCAAAACTTTTTCAAATCATTTGAAATGATTTTGGACTAAAAGATAAGTCATTTAAAAGCTTTTGAACTATAAGTGTTTTTCAAATAATCATGAAAAACTTTTAAGCTCATCAACAAAGTTTTGACTAGATCAAAATATTTTGTGCTTCAACATGCAATGAGTAGATTCCAAAAGTAAGGAGTGTAGGATTTACAAGAAGATACCCATTTAGCAAAGGTAAACCTACACTAGTGTCTTCAAAGCTTTCAATCTTCTAAGACATGCTTTATATTCTTCAATCATTTAAGTACACTTGAGTTGTCCTTAGTATTACCGCTCTAAGTCAATGAGAACACTTAGCTTCTCAATCCAAAATTCCTATCACGCAATTAACATATGAATTAGTACTCATCAATGTTTGTCATTAATCAAAACTACTAGATTTTCCTTTCAGGTTTACACTGCCCTTTTCATCAAATTTTCTTTCCACTTCTGCAACAGATTCGTTTACAAGGTTCAGATGGAAACCATGAGAAATTATTCAACAGGAGTGTATAATTATTTGACAACTAAGGAAAAATTATTCAGAAACATAGTTTCATCTTACAAAATATCCACATCCACAACATGATCTCCTGCTTCATCTTTACTAGCCCCAACAACTCTCTCTTTTAGGGAGGCAGCTAAAGGTTGTTCTTTGTTCACTTGCTCATATTGTTGTCCTACTTTCTCAGCTACCTCAACATTCCTCTTACTAATAATCTCTTCACCTATATTATATTTCACAGCCAAGTATACCCCGAATTTTGATCAAGCTTGCTTTCCTTTGGAACTTCCCAATTCCCAAAGGTTGTCCTTCACCCGCACACCCAATGCAAACTATTATTTAAATAACAATACAAGAATGACTTCGAATAATTATTCACAAGTTCATAATGATTGTTCTTCCATGAAAATTTTTTCTAAGTGGTCTAAACAATTATACAAAACATTTTGAATAATTATGTTTACAAACCTTCGCTATGAGCCTTTGCAATCTCAAGGACTTCTAGATTGTCCACCCCGGGCGTCCTAGCCCTAATTCAAATTGTTCATTCTCAACCATCTCTGGCTGAGGACTAACATCTCAAACTAAACTATCTTCCTCCCTTGTCACATAACCCCTCTCTTCCTCTGTGTTAAGCTTTCTCCTCTTTTCCAATGCTGCTCCCTTCTCTTTCTAACCGTGCCTCATTTTATTTTGTGAGTTATGCCTCCATATACAACACTAATCATCCTTAAACTCCCACAACCTTTTTGTAAGCCCTAAGGGCAAATCATGTAATTTTGATTCATGACAAATATTGATGAGAACTAATATGTTTATATTGTGTGATAGGATTTATGAAGAAAGAAGTTTGAAGTCTCATTGCCTTCAAGACACAGAGCAAGAACAACCTCAGTAAGCTATGAGTCTTTTGAGGTTTATTCAAAGATGAACTCAAGGCATTGAAGAATTGAAGTGTAGAGTAGGTATGATGATAGGTAATATCTATGTAAACTCTACACTTGTATGTCTTGGAGTCAATTGAATGCATAAGAGAGCATAAAATTGGTTTCTTAAGTTTAAAAGTTTTTTGAATGAATTCTTAGTAAATGTGGTTTTGTGTCCTAAAAGTTTTTAAGTTAACTTTATATGATCAAATGAGTTTGATTTTGGTTTTCAAACTTATGTTTGTCTAAATAAGTTATCTATATATATCAAATGTATTTCAAATACTTGGAAGATTGATTTCAAATGATTTTACAAAGTTTGAACACAATTCCATAAAATTCGGTCGTCCGAATTGGGTAGCAAAAGTTTGCTACTGTTCTTCCAGAGAAATTCGGAAGAAGATTCGGACGCATGAAGAAAAATTCGGTCGTCTGAATTTTGGTCTTCAAACGATGGTTACTGTTCTTCCAGAGAAATTCGGAAGAAGATTCGGGACGCAAAGCAGAAGAATTCGGTCGTCCGAAAAATTCGGACGCAGAATCTGGTCGTCCGAATTTCCCGAAAAGTAGCCAGTTAACTAGCCGTTTTATAGCTGTTTCAACTGATTTTCAAATTCTATAAAAGCTATAAACGTGCAATCTTTTACAAGAACTTACAATTTGAATATTCTAAGCTTACAAAAGTCTATTACAAACATTTCTCAAGCTCTCTTACATCTTGTGCATTAAATTGATCAATCCAAAGACATCAAAGTGTGAAGGTGCAATTTTGTGTAAATTCTACCAACCAGTGGTAACATCTACACACTCTTCTTTACTTAATCAATTGTATTGTTCTACTAAGCTCTAGCAAGGTTATCTTGATAACATAAAACCCTTTAGATAAGGGTGATCCTTGAAGTTGTGATTCAAGGTTGTTTGAGATATAAAACCATAGGTTGGTGAGCCTTGTTTGTAAAAAATTACAAGTAGAGGTTGTATGTGTAAAACCAAAGTGTGGTGAACCTCTCCCTGTAATCTGTGAACTTGAGCACATAGTAGAGTTATTGAAATCCTTAAGTGTATGCTTAAGGTAGTGGAGGTAGATCTTGAGGATCGAACCACTATAAATTGTTTGTGTTTATTTGTTTACATTTCTTATACTGCTTTGTCATAAACTGAGGTTTATTCTCATTCACTTAATCTGCAATAGGTCTGCTCATCTATAAAGTTTGAATTTGAGAAAATTAGCCAAATACCTAATTCACCCCCCTCTTAGGTATTTCAATTGGTATCGAGCAGGGATCTTCTTTGTGTGGCTTTACAACCTAGAAGACAAAGATCCTATGGCCAATATGTCAAATCTACCTTATCTAGAAGGATCTTCTACAAACAGACCTCCATTGTTTGATGGAACAAATTATACATTTTGGAAGTCTAGAGTTAAAATATATATTTGTTCTATTAACTTTGATTTATGGAACATAATTGAGAAAGGTCCATATGTCCCAATGAAAATGAGAGCGAGATGGAGTAACTTCGAACCCAAATCTACTGATGAATTTGATGAGCATGATTCAAGGAAAATGACTCTAAATTATCAAGCCATGAATATATTGAGTCGTGCTCTAGATGTTACTGAGTATAATAGAGTTAGTGGGTGTGATTCTGCACATGATATGTGGAGATTACTTCAAATTACACATGAAGGTACTAATCAAGTTAAAGAATCTAAACTTGCTATGCTTGTTAGAGATTATGAATTGTTTACTATGAAACAAGGTGAAAATATTAGTGATATGTTTACTAGGTTTACTAACATTTTCAATGGCTTGAAAGCTTATGGTAAAAGCTATACTATGGGAGAGCAAAACAGAAAGATCTTGGATGCTCTTTCAAAATCTTGGCAGCCAAAGACACTAGCTATTGAGGAGTCCAAAGATCTAAAAACTCTTCCTCTTGAAGAACTCATTGGATCGCTACTTACTCATGAAATGAAGATGAAGAGGTTGAATGATAAGGAAGATGAGGAAAAGGGGAGAAAAGGAGTAGTGCTAAATGCCTCAAACAACTTGAGTGAACAAGAACAATCTTCAAGTGAAGAAGAAGGTGGAAACAGTGGAGAAGAAGAAATTGCAATGGCAGTGAAGAAGTTCAAGAGATTCTACAAAAAGGAATTTCTCAAGAAAGGAAGAAAACCAGTCAAGAAGAGTGGACAATCATCATCATATAAACCTCAGTGCTTTGAATGCAAAAGTACTGAGCATCTTATTGCTGATCGTCCCCGAGTGTTGGAAAGGGAAAGAGAAAGCAAAAACAGAAAGAAATCTGCCAAGAAAGGAAAAGGACTAGCTGGAACATGGGATCAACAGGAAAGTGAAGATGAAAGTGAAGGAAAGGCCAACTTATGCTTCATGGCCATTGATGATGAGGTACAATCTTCTACTTCTATTTCAAATTTGTGTGATGATGATATTGATTCTAGTGATTTAATTCTAGAATTGTATGAAGAACTAAAAAAGGCTTCAAGAAGAAATAAAGAAATAAAATCCAAAATTAGTGATCTTTCAAATGAAAATTCAAAATTATGTCTTGAAAATGATAGACTTCTTGAGACCTTAAATTCTCTTACTATTGAAAAGGAAGTTTTGAACACTACCATACAAGATGTGTCTTTTGAAAACAAAAAAGCTGTGTTCAAAAATTATTTCTCTTGAATCAATGTTAAAAGATCATGAGGTTTTTAAAAAGGAAAGTTAATGATCTTACTTTATGCATTGAGAAATTTACAAATGGAAGAAACAATTTAAATAAATTACTTGGGTATCAAAGATCCTCATTTGTAAAGCATGGTCTAGGTTTTACACATGATTGCCTTCATTCAAAACCAAAAGAGACATTTGTTAAAGAAGCTTCTCATTATAGATCTCATACTTGCTGTACATATTGTGGTAAGCATGGACATAAAGTGTTTAAATGCATTATAAAAAGAAAGATAGAAACCGGAGTAAAGACTATATGGAAAGTTAAAGGAACTGTCACTAACCCTCTTGGACCCAAGAAGATATGGGTACCAAAAATCACTCTTTCTAATTTGGTATAGGTACAATTTGCTTCAAGATCAAATGCCACAAAATGGTTTCTTGATAGTGACTGTTCAAGACACATGATCTGGGAAATGCATCACTTGTTAGTGAGCTTCAAGCTACAAGTGAAGGCTTTGTCACTTTTGGTGACAAGAAGAAAGGGAAAATACTTGGAATAGGTAACATTGGTAAAGGTTCATTCCCTCTTATCAAACAAGTTTTACTTATTGATGGTTTAAAATATAATTTACTTAGCATTAGCCAATTATGTGATAATGGTTGCAAAGTAGAGTTTAAATGTGATACTTGTACTATTCTTGATAATGCAAGCAATAAAACTATCTTTGTAGCTAAAAGAGTAAGTAATGTATATGTATTATATCTTGATGAACTTATTACTAATGACATTAAATGCCTTGCAATACATGACAATGATGGATTTTTATGGCATAGAAGATTAGGACATGTGAGCATGGATTTATTGAACAAACTTTCTACTCAAGAACTAGTTAGAGGATTACCAAAAATGCATTTTGACAAAACTCGGATTTGTGATGCTTGTCAATATGGAAAACAATCAAAAACATCCTTCAAACCAAAGAAAATGGTGTCTACCTCAAAACCTCTTGAACTAGTTCACATGGACTTGTTTGGACCTATGAGGACTACTAGTCTTGGTGGTAAAAGATATGCTTATGTGATTGTTGATGATTTTTCCAGATTTACATGGGTAATATTTTTATCACAAAAAGATGAAACATTTTATGAATTTTCAAAACTTTTTTAAGAAGGTTCAAATTTCTCTTAATTGCAATCTAATATCTATTAGAAGTGATAATGGAAGAGAGTTTTGCAATCAAGATTTTACAAAAATTTTGTGATGAGTATGGTATCACTCATAATTTTTCAAATAGATCAAAACACCTCAACAAAATGGAGTTGTTGAGAGGAAAAACAGAACATTATAAGAAATGGCTAGATCAATGCTTTGTGAAAACTCTTTACCTAAGTACTTTTGAGTTGAAAGTCGTAAATACAGACATGCTATGTAATGAATAGAGTTTTACTAAGACCTTTTATAAGAAAAAACACCTTTTGAACTTCTATTTAATAAAACTCCATCAATTGTTTATTTTAAAGTATTTGGTTGTAAATGCTTTATTTTAAATACTAGTGACAATCTTGGTAAGTTTGACAGAAATCGATGAAGGTATATTTCTAGGCTATTCATCTAATAAAAAAGGCTTATAGAGTCTATAATAAAAAGGACATTGTGTGTTGAAGAATCTATTCATGTAACTTTTGATGAATCTAATATTTATCTTCAAAGAAGAAATGAAGATGATACGAGTTCATCAATGGTTGAAAATCAAACTCAACACCAAGTACCCACATTGGAAGATCATGCTAAAGAAGAAGAAATAATGGAGCAAGAACATGATGGTCAATCAAGCAATAATCAAGAGCTTCCAAAGGATCTCACATATGCAAGAAGTCATCCTAAGGAGCAAATCATTGGTGATGTCTCTCAAGGAGTTAAAACAAGACGGTACTTTATTGATAATTTTGCACTTTTATCACATATTGAACCTAAAAATATTGATGATGCATTGTGTGATAATTTCGGATTATTGCTATGGAAGAAAAGTTAAATCGGTTTGAGAGAAATAAAGTTTGGAATCTTGTTCCTAGACCTCATGATCATTCTGTTATTGGTACAAAATGGATATTTAGAAATAAGTTAAATGAACTAGGAGAAGTAGTTAGAAATAAAGCTAGACTTGTTGCTCAAGGCTTCAATCAAGAAGAAGGTATTGATTATGATGAAACTTTTGCTCCAGTGAGCTGATTAGAGTCTATCGAATACTCTTGGCATTTGCTTGTTTTAAAGACTTTAAACTATTTCAAATGGATGTCAAAAGTGCTTTTCTAAATGGTTTTATTGAAGAAGAAGTTTATGTAGAACAACCTCCTGGATTTATTCATGAAAAAATTTCCAAATCATGTTTTCAAATTATCTAAAGCTCTATATGGACTGAAACAAGCTCCAAGATCTTGGTATGAAAGATTAAGTGGTTTTCTTCTCTCAAAAGGTTTTACTAAAGGAAAAGTAGACACAACTCTTTTTATTAAAACATCTTCTAAAACCGATATTTTGCTTGTACAAATCTATGTTGATGATATCATTTTTGGTTCTACTAATACTTCTCTTTGTGAAGAGTTTGCTAAAACTATGCAAAATGAATTTGAGATGAGCATGATGGGAGAACTAAGTTTCTTCCTTGGACTACAAATTAAGCAAACCAAAGATGGAGTCTTCATCAACCAAGCAAAATATACTAAGGAGCTATTGAAAAGGTTTGGAATGGACCATGCAAAAGGAATTAGTACTCCAATGAGTTCATCAACTAAACTTGACAAAGATGAAAAAGGTAAAAGTATTGATGAAAAAATTATATAGAGGTATGATAGGAAGTTTACTCTATCTCACTCGCTAGTAGACCGGATATTATGTTTGTCTGTATGCTTGTGTGCTAGATTCCAATCTTGTCCTAAAGAATCTCATCTAATTTCGTTAAACGAATTTTTCGTTACTTGATTGATACTCATGATTATGGCCTTTGGTTTTCGAAAAATTCATCTTTTGAACTTATTGGATATTCGATGCGGATTATGCTTTCGATGTAAAGTTGAACGTAAAAGCACAAGTGGGCATTGTCAATTTCTTGGTAGTTGTCTTGTATCTTGGTTTAGTAAAAAGCAAGCTTGTGTGTCTTTATCCACCTGCAGAGTTTCGAATACATAGTCGCAGGGTAGTTGTTGTGCACAATTGTTATGGATGCAGACATACTTTACTTGATTATGGTCTTAAATTCAATTGTGTTCCCATATTATGTGATAATACTAGTGCCATTAACTTGAGCATAAATCCTATTCAACATTCTAGGACTAAGCATATAGAGATAAAACATCATTTTATTCGTGACCATGTGATTAAGAAAGATATATGCTTAGAATATATAAATACAAATGATCAAATTGTCGACATATTTACAAAGCCTTTGGCTGAGGAAAGGTTTAATCACCTAAGAAGACTCTTAGGAATTTCAAGATTCAATGACTAATGTGTTTGTTGAAGTCATAATGAATGCAGGGAAATTTTTGATTCAAAATTCGGATGCATCTGCAGAAGATTCGGTCGATCGAATTTTCGAGTGTCAAGAAACGAGACTTTTGATCAAGAATTCGGACGCTGAGTCGGAAAATTCGGTCGATCGAATTTTCCGAATCAAGAAACGAAAACTTTTCGCTCGAAAATTTGGACGCAGACTCGAAAAAATCGGTCGACCAAATTTTACTGACGAGACTTTTTAAATAAAGCTGAAACAATCTCTTCAACATTACTACTTCCGAATTTCACATTTTTTTTTAAAACATCTCACACCCATTCACATCCAAATCAAAATCTCTTCAAAATCCCACACTCTCATCCCGATTTTCCTTCATTTTTACACGTCCAAGCCTCATTTTATTTTGTGAGTTATGCCTCCATATACAACACTAATCATCCTTAAACTCCCACAACCTTTTTGTAAGCCCTAAGGGCAAATCATGTAATTTTGATTCATGACAAATATTGATGAGAACTAATATGTTTATATTGTGTGATAGGATTTATGAAGAAAGAAGTTTGAAGTCTCATTGCCTTCAAGACACAGAGCAAGAACAACCTCAGTAAGCTATGAGTCTTTTGAGGTTTATTCAAAGATGAACTCAAGGCATTGAAGAATTGAAGTGTAGAGTAGGTATGATGATAGGTAATATCTATGTAAACTCTACACTTGTATGTCTTGGAGTCAATTGAATGCATAAGAGAGCATAAAATTGGTTTCTTAAGTTTAAAATTTTTTTGAATGAATTCTTAGTAAATGTGGTTTTGTGTCCTAAAAGTTTTTAAGTTAACTTTATATGATCAAATGAGTTTGATTTTGGTTTTCAAACTTATGTTTGTCTAAATAAGTTATCTATATATATCAAATGTATTTCAAATACTTGGAAGATTGATTTCAAATGATTTTACAAAGTTTGAACACAATTCCATAAAATTCGGTCGTCCGAATTGGGTAGCAAAAGTTTGCTACTGTTCTTCCAGAGAAATTCGGAAGAAGATTCGGACGCATGAAGAAAAAATTCGGTCGTCCGAATTTTGGTCTTCAAAGCATGGTTACTGTTCTTCCAGAGAAATTCGGAAGAAGATTCGGACGCAGCAGGAAGAATTCGGTCGTCCGAAAAATTCGGACGCAGAATTCGGTCGTCCGAATTTCCTGAAAGTAGCCGTTAACTAGCCGTTTTATAGCTGTTTCAACTGATTTTCAAATTCTATAAAAGCTATAAACGTGCAATCTTTTACAAGAACTTACAATTTGAATATTCTAAGCTTACAAAAGTCTATTACAAACATTTCTCAAGCTCTCTTACATCTTGTGCATTAAATTGATCAATCCAAAGACATCAAAGTGTGAAGGTGCAATTTTGTGTAAATTCTACCAACCAGTGGTAACATCTACACACTCTTCTTTACTTAATCAATTGTATTGTTCTACTAAGCTCTAGCAAGGTTATCTTGATAACATAAAACCCTTTAGATAAGGGTGATCCTTGAAGTTGTGATTCAAGGTTGTTTGAGATATAAAACCATAGGTTGGTGAGCCTTGTTTGTAAAAATTACAAGTAGAGGTTGTATGTGTAAAACCAAAGTGTGGTGAACCTCTCCTGTAATCTGTGAACTTGAGCACATAGTAGAGTTATTGAAATCCTTAAGTGTATGCTTAAGGTAGTGGAGGTAGATCTTGAGGATCGAACCACTATAAATTGTTTGTGTTTATTTGTTTACATTTCTTATACTGCTTTGTCATAAACTGAGGTTTATTCTCATTCACTTAATCTGCAATAGGTCTGCTCATCTATAAAGTTTGAATTTGAGAAAATTAGCCAAATACCTAATTCACCCCCCCTCTTAGGTATTTCACTTTTTTCAATCTTCTCGAGCTTTCTCTAATACTTTCGCCTCTTTGCCTTGAGTCCTTCCCCATACAAGGCTCTTTGGGCGTCATTATTAGACACATCTCCAATTTTTTCTGCCACTGCACTTAGTATGAGATTTCAGTGCAAACCTCTAATACTAATTCACCTTTTACATTTCAGTTAACTACTTCCAGATATTTCACCTATGTTGGACATTAACAAGTTTTAGTCATAATTTATACAAGAATTTCTATCAATAATTGCTCATGCTAGAGTGAATAATTGTACAAACATATATGAATAATTGTTCCTATATGTGACTAATTATTTGAGTTAGACAAAATAATTATTCCCACTCAACTGAGTAATTGTTCAAAATCAACTGAATAATTTGTTCACACTCAACTGAATAATTGTTCACACTCAATTGAATAATTGTTCTACCAAGGAGGTATTTTCATTACTCACGTGAATAGCTATTCTTCACATGAATAATTATACAATTTGCATGAATAATTGTTCTACCTATGAATAATTATTCTTATACTTGAACAATTGTTAATGTTGCCATGAATAATTGTTCTACTTGTGAATAATTATTCTTAGGTGTAAACATATACTAGCAATAGGCGCATGTTCCCTTCTGGCTACCGCACAGACTTCTTCTTATTTTTCAAGTAAAATGAAGCCGCCCCTTCCAGGAAGAACTCTAGGATATGACGTGCCCAATTGTAGCTTCCGATTGCTCAAAGATCCTTCACATATTCAGCATAATATGTCATGTTGATATTCATGGAGTTCTTGGGTGCCAGCATTGTGTTTATAACCTAGAGAACATACAACCGTGCGAACAAGTGACTGTCTTCTTGAAAATCCAACAGCCTAACCTTGATGTCATCCACCATAACGTTGTTTTTGGATGAAGGCACAAGTCCAAATTTTTTTGCAAATGAAGAAACCTCTCTTTTCTCTACTATTCCATAGCTCTCAAACACAACAGGTTTGCTCCACTTGGAAGCTTGTAAACTCAACTGGCATTCCATTTCAAAATTCAATCTTCAGGCAGCAAAAACACCTAAGCTTTGTATCGCTTTAGGACCATCTCTACGAAATCGGTCATCAAACCTAGTTTTCGTGAGGGCTTTTAAGAAGCACTTACTCTCGGGATTCTATTAGAGCACTTTGTCTGACATTCATGATTGCAGAGGTTTTACAATGGAATTGAAGCCTACCCATCGGTTGTTGGAGGTTCAAGTGCAAAGGTAATACCTTTCTCACTAAAAAGTTTAGATATGTAGAGAGAGAGAGAGAGAGGGGATGAAGAACAGAGCAGTTTTGGAAGGAAAATGAAGTGATTGAATTCTGAACAATTATTAAGCCCTCTCTCGAGCTATTTTTTTGTAGCAGTTGGAAAACCAATGCAAAAACTATTCAATATCTTGATGAGAAAGAAAATTTTGAAATTTATCTATTTTCTTGAGTTTGGTTACGGTCCTACATGTGCATTTTTGCAGCATGTGCAGGATCGAATCTAGTCCGTCAGATCATATCTCCGACAGCTGTGAAAATTTACAATTTTTTGCAAAAAAAAAAAAAAATACATATAGGGGGCAGAAAAATGTGACCCGTAGGATCAGATTTCATATTCCGACGGGTCAGATTCGGTCCTACACGTCCTGCAAAAAGGATTTGTAGGACCATAGCCACATCCCTATTTTCTCATGTTTTTTATTATAGTTTTTATTATAGTTTTTATTTACTTGTTAAAATCATTATTTATAAAGATAACAAAATATCCGCACAACCGGAGAAGTTAATATGCTGGGCATACCTTTTTTCAGCATGTGCGGGCTGCCCTCCACAGCCATTAGATCAGAAATTTTTGATCCGATGGCTGTGAGAGACCAGGGGTATTTTGGAGCCAAATTTATTTTTCAAGTCCCGCCTAAAACTATCAGATCAAGAAGGACAAATGTCATGTCACTGTTTCTACCAACTCTCGTCTAAATATCCCATCTTTTCCATTCTGGGCTGCCATTCTTCATTTTCATCTTTCTCCGGTGTTATTTCTCCTCTCTTAAAACCAAGAACGCTCATGTCTTCAAGAAATCCCTGCATTTGGAATGGATTCGATTTCTTGGATGCATTAAATAATCTTCCATTCCAGGGCTGCCATTCTTCCATTTTCATCTTTCTCCCAGTATTATTTTTCCTCTCTTAAAGCCAAGAACGCTTATCTTGGCCAAGAAATCCCTGCATTTCGGATGGATTCGATACGATGTATTTTCTTTGTTTTCTTGGATGCATTAAATAAGTTGGTTATGTTTTCTTATTTTTCCTTTGCATGGCCAAAAAGAAGGAAACGAATGATGCTCGATCCCGAATCACAACGTCTCGGGAATGAGATCCTAGTGGAATCAGTCGTTGAACATCAACTGGCTCTCCCTCTCCCCATCGGTAAAGCAAATACGCTGAATAATTATTCACTCTTACATGATGTATACTTGTTCACATGCAAATGAATAATTATTTGGTGCATGTTTTCCAGACAACGTTGAATAACTCAAGAAACGGGAGTTCAAAACAGTAGAGGAGGCTCGTGAATTTTACACCGACTGTTAGAGTGAATAATTATTCGCTCTTGGATGCACTTCAGTACCGACTGTAAGAGTGAATAACTATTCGCTCTTGGATGCACTTCAGTACCGACTGAAAGAGTGAATAACTATTCGCTCTTGGATTCTCTTCAGTACCGACTGAAAGAGGGAATAATTATTCGCTCTTGGATTCTCTTCAGTACCGACTGTAAGAGTGAATAATTATTCGCTCTTGGATTCTCTTCAGTACCGACTGTAAGAGAGAATAATTATTCGCTCTTGGATTCTCTTCAGTTCCGACTGTTAGAGTGAATAATTATTCTCTCTTGGATTCTCTTCAGTACCGACTGAAAGAGTGAATAATTATTCGCTCTTGGATTCTCTTCAGTACCGACTGAAAGAGTGAATAATTATTCTCTCTTGGATTCTCTTCGATCTGAGTCGAAAGAGTGAATAATTATTCCCTCTTGGATTCTCTTCAGTACCGACTGTTAGAGTGAATAATTATTCCCTCTTGGATTCTCTTCAGTACCGACTGTTAGAGTGAATAATTATTCTCTCTTGGATTCTCTTCAGTACCGACTGTTAGAGTGAATAATTATTCTCTCTTGGATTCTCTTCAGTACCGACTGTTAGAGTGAATAATTATTCTCTCTTGGATTCTCTTCAGTATCGACTGTAAGAGTGAATAATTATTCCCTCTTGGATTCTCTTCAGTACCGACTGTTAGAGTGAATAATTATTCCCTCTTGGATTCTCTTCAGTACCGACTGTTAGAGTGAATAATTATTCTCTCTTGGATTCTCTTCAGTACCGACTGTTAGAGTGAATAATTATTCTCTCTTGGATTCTTTTCAGTACCGACTGAAAGAGTGAATAATTATTCCCTCTTGGATTATCTTCCGTACCGACTGTAAGAGCGAATAATTATTCGCTGAAGTGATTGATGTGAATAATTAGTCACTCCATAATTCTTTACATTTCCGCTTGTAAGAGTGAATAATTACTCGTTCTTGTATTCTTTACGTTTCAGCTTGTAAGAGAGAATAATTATTCACTCTATGATTTTTTAATTTCCGTTTGTCGGAGTGAATAATAATTTTATTCTTTGTTGACATGTTAGATCCACAACATCAACCAAGATGCGAGGACGGCCGTGTGCTTGGCAAGGCTATCAAATCCAGAAATAACCCAAATAGATCGCGGAAAAGGCTCCAGGAGTATCCAAGAGCAGTTGCGGTAAGAGAAAGGCCTTGTTCAAAAGAATGCGAAATGGAGTGTCTGAATCGAATAACTACGTCGATGTTACCCTAGCCATGTAAACGATATTCTATTTGGTGAATATTTATTCATCATAGAGTTAATAAAATAAAAACTTAGCCATTTACAGTCAAAGTTTATGTATAGTAAATGTTTTTGTACATTGAATCGTAACTAACTAACTAATAACCAGCAATAACTATTCACTTAATTATTCACTCTTAAGTGAATAATTATTCACTTAGCGGAGAATAATTGTTCACTCTGAAAATAACATCTGACCAAATAATAATTAAGTGAATAATTATTCGCTTAGTAAAAAATAACTATTCACTCTTAAGATAATATCTGACCAAATCAGATATATTTAGTTTTACGTATATATCCATCCAGATTTTTATGAATAATTATTTGATATAGTAGATCTATTCACTTGATATGTCAAGTGAATAATTATTCACTTAGCGGAGAATAACTGTTCAATCTAAATATAACATCTGGACCAAATCAGAATTAAGTGAATAATTATTCGCTTAGCAAAAAATAACTATTCACTCTTAAGATAACATTTGACCAAATCAGATATTTTTAGTTTTACGTAAATATCCATTCAGATTTTTATGAATAATTATTTGATATAGTAGATCTATTCACTTGATATGTCAAGTGAATAATTATTCACTTAATTATTCACTCTTAAGTGAATAATTATTCACTTAACGGAGAATAACTGTTCACTCTTAAGATAATATCTGACCAAATTCTCTACCATCAAAATCATTCTTTGTAGTCATAAGAGTGTTCCACTGCCGAAATCATTCTTCAAACCAAAAAAATTAACACATCATTTTCCTTCTTCCGCAAGCATACCATAAATCTATTTTTAGTGAAGATTTCTATAGCCTAGAAGTCACCAACAGTCTAACAAAAACTCATAATATCTAACTTCATTTTGACTATTAGTAAATCCGAAAAAAATAATTTTTTAAGCTCGAAAAGAAAACTTGAAGGTTCAGTCGAAACCGTTTAACACAAAATGACGATCTTGAAGAGAATGAATCATTTTGTTCTTTAATATTTGAAGACTTTCGGAGCAGTAGCGTGAGAGAATACGTGAAGATAGAAAGAAGAGATGAAGACGAGAAGAAGAGAGAGAAAAAAAAGAGAGAGAATTTGGTGGAATTGGTTGAAGAAGGTGGGTGAAAAAAGTATGTGTCAGAAAGTAGGTGAAAAAGTAGATTTCAAATCGTTTCAAACTTTTCTCTTTTTTTCTCCCATAATTTTGCTTACCCAAAATACCCCTCATGCTTCCTAACCGTTGGATCAAAAGATAACAAATATTATCCAATCTAACGGTGTAAAACTCATCCGCATGTGCGGAAAAAATGGGAGTCAGCACCGTAACCGGACCGCCACACAACGTGCAGGCTATTCTACTAGTGTAGTTAATCATAAATAAAATTAATTTGCAAGTACTCAAGAAATATTAATGAAATTTTAAAAAAGGGGAATAAGACTATGATTTTTTTAAAAAAATCCAACATAGATTGTATTTTAGTACATAAGTAAATTCACATTATTTTGGGCTTTTACTCAAAATGGCCTCTTTTTTTTTGAAAAATAGATTAAAATAGCCATGTTTGGAGGAGGATTGTTGCATATGGCCATAACGCCATTCCGTTTGCAATGACGCCAAACGAAACGGCATCACTCACTTGGCGACTGATAATCACAGCCTAATAAGGCCATTTACCTTGGTATTTTTTGCTTTTCAATGGCACCATTTGAAAGACAATAACGCCAAGGCTAATGGCGTTATTGCCTTTTCCTTTGTTGCATTTTCTTTTCTTCCTTTTGTTTCATTTTCTGTTGCTTCCTTTTGTTTCTTTTTATGTTGCTTCCTGTTGCTTTTTTTTGTTTTTTTTATTGCACGACGAATTCATCTTTTGTTTCTTTTTTTTTGTTGAATGCATTTGAACAGGCATTATCGTTTCTTTAAAATTTTTTAATAATTATAAAAATTTAAAAAATTCATAGATTTATGTGAAAGAATTCACTTGAATTGGTCATAAATTTTACTTTTTAGATTAGGTTTCCTCAAGAGTTTTAAGTTTGAAGAAACTATGCTATAACATTGTCTTTATTAACTTTTGCTGTTAGTATCCATTACTATATTACAAATATTTTTTATTTATAATTTTTAATTTTATTTAATGATTTTACAAGGATAAGCCAACAAAATTAACGCCATTAGACTGAGTACTTGTGAAAATATAACATAACATTACATAGTAATAAGGATAACATAACATTAAAATTAAACAAGAATGAATGTTTGGCGTTAATATTTTGCATACCACATAGGGGAAGCTCCTGAAAGGCTTGGATCTTTGGCTGAAAGCTTCTCAAAGCAATTTGGCAATTTGTAAATTACTGTCCATATATGCTTCTTTGCAAGCGGGTTGTCAAATGGTGATTTTCCTGATCAAAGAATCAAAGTAGACACAGATGTTTACAAAATTCTATACAAAACATAATATAGACACAACACACAGCTAGGACTACTGCGTTGAAGGACAACTTTAAAGTGATATGCACAGATAACACAATATAAACACAGATGATAAAGTAATAACACTAACTGAATTGGCATGCTTTGAATGACAACCTTAAAGTGATATGCACAGATAACACAATATAAACACAGATGATAAAGTAATAACACTAACTGAGTTGGCGTTATTATTTTTCACAACACAATAACGCCAACCAAGTTGGTGTTATTTGGTCAGCATTATTACAACTATTGTATTGCCTTTGACCAACATCAATAATGCACTTTGGGAAGGCTTTATTTATTGAATAACTCATTTCCAAATAGCATTATGGCCAGATGTGAAATTTCCATTCTAAAATATGGCCATTTTAGTTTGTTTTTAAAAAATAAGGTTATTTTTGGTAAAATCCCCATTATTTTAGATACATTTTAATCAAATATATATTTTTTAAAACGAATTATGAAAGTCAAAGCATTATTGACTTCTAATAAATGATAATTTTAAAATTTAATTAAAAAAAACATTGCATCTTTACAACATCAACAATCTCCTTTACCTTAAAAAAACCAAGAACCTCCTCGAAGTAAAATAAAAATGGAGAAGGAAATCAAAAGAACAATAGGATCTCACAAATTATCTTCCAATTCAGGAATTTAGCCAAGCAAAATACCTATTTTTTTCATAATTTCCATCAGAATTTGAGGGGCAAATATTGCTGGAGCTAGTTGACAATTGACATAACCCCAGGGGTGCAGTAGTCAAAGAGGCAAGGTTTTACCTCTCGTCGCCGTCAACTTTCACCTATCTTCTGGAATCTCAGATTCCGACGAAGAGGCTATTTGCCTGCTCCGGTGGACGTCGTTGCCGTCTCTGGCGTGGACTTTCTTTCTGACAGCTTCGAAGCTGTCTGCTGCCTCTTCAGAAGTGGAAAAAGTAGGTACATTGTCGCCGGCAAGTTCATTTTCTCTCTCTCTCTCTTTGAGATTCTAGCTTAGGGTCACCCATTTAAGAGCTACGAGAAGTAGAAATTTCGCGGCTGTTTTTCTATGGTTTTTTCCCCTTTGCCCACATTTCTCGTAAGTTGTTGTAATTGGTAAACATAAAAAATGTGGAGACTAGTAAAATGAAGATTATAGCAAATGCTAAAGTCTGAGATAAGACCATTGCGTGCTTCTTGTCGTTTCTAGACACTAGACTTCTAGTTGGACTTACACATTAATTGCCTGCAAACTAGATTTTGGATTTGTTGCTCTTTCCTCTGTGCATCATACCTGTAGTAATTGTATTATTTTGAGGCTTTTGCTCTCTGTCATCTTCTATTCTTATTCTTCCAGCGCCTACTTGTTGTAAACCTGATTGTCCATTTGCCCTTATTCTCTCTCTGGCGCACAATACACACACACTCAGAGCATTACATATAGAGCTACAAAAATTTGTTCAGGATCTCAATTTTAATTTGTTGGACAGGGGATAATCTACAATCTCTCATAGAGTGATAGATACTGAAGGAAGAACATAAGAATATGGAGGGCCAAGAGAGGTGGTGTGTGGTGACCGGAGGCAGAGGGTTTGCAGCGAGGCATTTGGTGGAGATGCTGATTGGACACAACATGTTTTGCGTTCGTATTGCTGATTTGGCCCCGTACATCAAGCTGGAACCGCACGAGGAAAGTGGAATTCTTGGCCAGGCATTAAAATCTGGACGTGCTACTTACGTGTGTGCAGATCTTCGTGATAAGTCTCAAGTCTTTAAAGGTGTAAATTTTGTTAACTATTGTAATTGTGATTTTTTTCTTATCAATAAGTTGTTTTGGTGTGTTGGACATGAAATCTGTGTTTTGAGAAAAGAAGGAAATGTTAAGTAATTAGTGAGGATTTGAGTGCTACAATTAAAGTCTTTATTTATATACTGTTCTTTGACGAGATTTTTATTTCAATTGTGTGTTATCAAGGATTTTATGATCTAGTGCAGTTACACAATTTTGGGTTGAAGCATGTTAGACGTGTTCTGCATGCCAAAGACATGTCTGGCTAGTTCACCTCATTGCTGTAGTTAAGGTGATAAGGAAGCTATTCAATGGTTAGACAAGAATTATAGTCTCTAGAAGTCTAGACTATTTTTCATGCAACAAAGAAGAAGTTCTTGTCTAAAGAAAGATGGCCGTGGTGATTAGAAGCAGCTGCAATCCAGTTCTTTAGTATTTTAGGTGTCAAGGGTACTTTGTCATTTAGTTTATTGCTGGAATTTTGCAGAGATTTAGTCCTTAAAGTCCTTGCTTAATTTATTCGTAGTCTTGAGTCTTATTTGGAAGTCTTATTGTGTTAGGAAAGCAAAGAGTCTTATATTTTTTGAAGGAATTCTAATTCCTTAGGATTTGGTTATTAGGGAGTCATTTAGATTATAAATACTGTGTAATTGTCTATTTTCCAGCACTGAATTATTGAGATTATTCAGAGTTTTTTTCTTGTTTAGGCTTTTCGTTTGTTTCTCCTACCTCTTTATCCTCTCCCTTCTTCTGTACTAAATTAGTTTTCACAGGCTGCTATTTACAGCCATAGAACAGCCCTCTTTCCCATCTTATCTGATTGTTCATCTTCCTGAACAATCCTAAACTCCCCTCTAATTCTGGTTATCTTCTACAGCTTGGAATCTGAATTTGAGGAGTTTCTTCTGCTTCCTATAGCAAAAAGAAGATACCCCTACTTGTCTTGCATCATAAGGACTAATGGAAAAAAAATAAAGAAGTGCTTCCAAATAATAAGCATCAGTATTACTCATCAAATTAAGTAACTTCACTATTCAGGTCATGGGTTGGATAAATTGATAGATCTTTTTGGTTTTGAGGCTGATTACAGGTAGCTCTTCCTAGACCCTGCAACATAGTAGCCTCGTGCTTCTCTTTTACCCTTTTTAGATTTTTTCTTGTGATTAATGCTTTAATTAAAGAAAATGCTTTAACATTTTTTGTTTTCTCTTAGTTGGATATATACATGTATAGAGCTTCCCACATGTTAGAGGGCTTTATAAATGCTTTACATAAATGATTTATGGTTTATTCTGTGTAAAAGGAGTTAATCAATGATTGAGCATATAGAAGTACACTTCTCATACCCTGCTCGTATCCTTAAATATTGAAGGTAGTAAATTAACCATGAATTGTTACTATCCAATAACCAGATAAAGCATTAGGAAGCACAACCTTTTTCTCAGACTTTTACTTCTTTATTCTTTTATGTTCTTGGATAGATGTCCTGTGAGGTACCGTTTAAATGATTTCTGGGTAACTTTTACAATGTGATAATAGTATCGAAATTCTATATAAACACATTTGTTATACAACTTAAGGGTTCACTTTTTGGAAGGATATTAAAATTACTTTCAGAACATCTCAAGTACTCCTCTGTCCTTTAATTCTTTCAGAAGCTATAGTAGTAAAGCATTGAACTTTGGTAAACATTTTGATGGCGGCCTAGATACATTAAGTTGAACAAAACCACCATGTTTGACAATCACTCTGTCTTATGCTCCCTTTGTCCACGTCCACATTCCAATTCATTTTGTACAGGAAAGCGAAGTCCAGTTTCTGTTTTAGACAGAGGGATTAGCTTTTAGTTATTGTGTCATAGTTTTTTGTAAGTTGACTGAGAATGCATTGCTTGTCAACAATCAATGTTACAGCTGCATGTTGTCATCTTATTTCTTTTAGCAACTTCAAGGCATATTTGATTAGTAAGTGTTCTGGGGCTTATTTTACTATGTGTCCATTACCCTTTTTGCAGCCTTTGAAGGAGCTGAAGTTGTTTTCCACATGGCTGCTCCAGATTCATCTATTAACAATCATCAACTGCACCATTCTGTTAATGTCCAAGGTAAAGAAAAAGTTAAACTAGTTAATTCGTTTCCATTTTTAGTGTGTAGTATGCTGTTAATAGTATCACAAACCTGACCTTGCAGGAACAAAAAATGTCATTGATGCATGTGTCGAGCAAAAAGTAAAGAGACTTATATATACAAGCTCTCCAAGTGTGGTTTCTGATGGAGTACAAGGGATCTTTAATGGTGATGAGTCTTTGCCTTATCCTGCTAAGGTAGGATTATAATTTGCTTTTAGGACAATTATGGAAGATATACCATGTTGTCAAGTCTTTCCCCTCGTATTCATGCTCTTTCACTGGTTGCTATAGCAATTTTATTCTCCTATCCTCTGTAATGCAGTTGCATTTTCCTTTTCTTCTATTTCAATTTTCACTTAGATTGTTCATGAGTTTGTAATTCTGAATGATTCTATTGCCTTATTTAATTATTACTTTCAGTAGTAAAACTGCAACTTGTCAGGACTGATGTGTGTCTATGGCGTAAAAGATTCTATGTAATGGAATGCTTAGGTCTAGGAATCCTTCAATGTTAGTTAAGTTGCTTTGCATGGTTCCGGAATGACATATCTTCTTCCTTTATTTGGTAAATGGTTGCTGAAGTTATTTCTTCTGTTTATTTTATTTTCATTTGGATAATTATTCTTCTCCTGCTGCTTCAGCACAATGATTCTTATTCTTCAACTAAAGCTCAAGGAGAAGCATTGGTTATCAAGGCAAATGGAACTCTAGGCCTTCTGACATGCTGTATAAGACCTAGCAGCATTTTTGGACCAGGTGATAGGTTGCTTGTTCCTTCTTTAGTTTCTGCTGCAAGGGCTGGGAAATTAAAGGTAATCAGCACATTATTTTCTACTTCAGCATCTGTTAACATTTCTTTAGAAGGTATACCACTATGAGTTGGATCTTCTATAAATGTGCCAATGTAGTTCCATAAAGTGTAAGTACCCTGTGGTTTTAGTAGTATACCAATATGGGGGTTGCTTTTCACGTGGCTTGATACATTTGATGTTGATACCTTTTGCATCTATCATTGGCTTGTAAATATCTTTTTTTTTGGGGAAATATCTTTTCGGCATATAAGCAGATCAGGCTCATCAATTTTATGTTCTCTTCTTTCATTACTTTGATTTGTCTTGGATTATTATTCACATGTATCTATCCAATCATCTACAATGTGATTATAGTTCATTATTGGTGATGGCAACAACTTGTATGATTTCACCTATGTTGAAAATGTGGCACATGCTCATATATGTGCTGAGCAAGCGTTGGCATCAGAAGGATCCGTTGCAGAGAAAGCTGCAGGGCAGGTACTTATCGAATCTTAAAAAAGATTTGGTATTTTGGAGCTTTTTGAGTTCATGGGGTGTTCTCTGTGCAAGCTTTGCTCCATATTTTTGTATGCTATTTCTTAATGCACATTTATATTGATGCAAGTTTGGAACATAATTTCAATGCGCTGTTTGCCTTTTAGTGATCTAACATTCTTCAAATATGTTCTGATTCCTTGAATTTACTGTTCCATGTGGGTCAAGTGATTGAAAAGGATGAGTTTAGTTGTTTTGTGGATATTTTGTAACACTGTGAGGTTTTCATGTTTATAGGGCCATCCTTGGCATAGCTTAGAATTCAAGTCAGCAATTTGAGGCTGGATATATGCAAGTCATAACAGACAGTGCAAAAGAATTTATAATTTAGATTTCCTTCTCCTAGTTTTGTCAAATGATGAAGAAGATGAAGTTCATTTCTCCTTCTGGCATCTTACAAATATTACAACTTCAAGCTGCAATATCTGCCCAAGTTCCTTCTTCTACGCCATGAAGTTGCTTTTTATGAACACTAAATGAATTAAAAACCTTGGGTACTTTCATACAAAGATGAATCTCACTATGTATTAATGTTTTTCATGCAGGATGAAATCTTGTTTTCCTTGTTCTTTTGCACCTTTTTTTTAAAATCATTTTCTTGTTCTTGTTTCTTCCATCTATTATTTAAGAAAAGACTGGCAAATATGAGCATTCACCAGTTGTGAAATCGTTCTTGTCATACAGGACTATATTTTATCACGTACATGCTAAAACACAACCCCTCTAGTTCTGCAGCAAGTGATATCATGAACAGAATTAGTGTGTGAAGATGGAAAATGAGTTGTCATTCTTTTGTGTTTAAGTCATTAGAAATGTTTCTGGGTTTTTATATTCCCAAGGCATGTGCTTGAAAGATTGAGATCCCATTGTAGGTTTTGTAGAGGAAGCATGCGTGATAAGTAGCCCTACCATTAGGAGATAGAAGATGCTTTTAAGTAAGGGTTTCCCTGTATCAATTGGTTGAAATGCAGCTATTGTAGAATTTTGATATAGACTCTCCCATGCAGCTTTTGAAGCTTTTATGATTGACTTTGTACTACTTATTGCAGCTGAAAATGAATTTCAAATTCCAATAATGATAAGGATGGTTTCACGAACTTCTGAAGAAATGAAAACTATAATGAGAAACAGTCATGAGAGTCACACTTACGGAACCAAACCCAGGAATCTCTGTAGGCTTCTTGGCTAGCGAGTTAAGGATTCTTTTCCCAAATGTTGGTCCTGGTACCGAAACAGAGAAATCGTGTTCCATTGAGTGTGGTAATCTGCCTCTTGTGGCTAGTAGAAATGGTTTATGCAGAAGGTACGTCAGGTTAATCATTAAGAAGCCTAGGGTAATACTCCTCCAAGCTTAACTGAAACCCTAAGCTAAGGTGATTCGGCAGTTAAACATTCGAAGTTAACACAGTACCATTAAACTCAAACTGCGAAGAGAAGAATGAGCTTCATATTACTAAGACATAAAAATCACTGCTTAATTAGATGAATTCTATGATCTCCATGACAATTTTACTCCTGCACCTGCTTAATGCCTTTCCACTAAGTTTGTTAAATCTAAACTGGAGTGTGGACTTCAATTTGCCCTGTGTCATGAATATCTTCCTCTTGCAGGCATACTTCATAACCAACGAGGAATCCATCAAATTCTGGGAGTTTGTCTCACTTATTCTTGAAGGTCTTGGATATAAAAGGTTCGGTTTTCCAGGCCTACAGATGACAGAATGAGTCTCTGTAGCATGTATCTACAGATTGCAAATATTTGTATTTTTTTATGTGTGTGTGTGAGAGAGAGAGAGGGGAGGGGGGGAGAGGGAGAGGGCGAGAGAGAGATCTTTTCCTTTTCTCCTAGTCTAAAAAAGTATACTATCTTCATTTCTGATTTTCTGTAGTATGCAGGCCAAGAATTAAACTTCCGGTCTTTGTGATAATGCCACTTGCACACTTGGTGGAATGGATGTATAAGATGCTTGCTCCATATGGGATGAAGGTTCCACAGTTTACACCTTCCAGAATGAGACTTCTATCTTGCAGCAGAACATTTAATTGTTCAAAAGCAAATAACTTTCTTGGCTACACACCCGTTGTAACGCTCCAGGTCTGTAGAACTCTTCTATTAAATTAGTGCTAACATGGCATTGTGAAAATAGAGTCTACTTAAAGTTGAGCCTTTAACTTTGATTGCTCAAGATCCACTATGCAGAATCTTTGCATGATCTTCTTCTCTTCTGATGTTCCATATATTTTTCTTGGGTTTAAACTTGTCAATGGGGATTGATCTGAATGTTGTAAAGGCTGCCATGTCTTTTTTATACTGAAGCTTAATATTCCATCTTCTTTAATATATATTTGATTCCAATTCTATTATTTTCTTTCTAAAAATAGAATTTGATTTCTTCAGGACGGTATTAAGCGGACAATTGAATCATACTCACACTTGAGAGCTGAAGTTCGAACCACAAAGGATGCCCCTTCAAAAGCTTCAAGATTTCTTGGTGGTGGAAGGGGTCTGATTCCTAATTTCCTTTATCCAACTTTTTCTATTATATTTTGTGTTCTAGATATTTCAAAAGAGTTGAAGGATGTCTTGCCGTTACTGTATTACTAACCTATAATATTTGTCTTTACCATATTTCTCTCGTACCCATTCTGAATACGATTACCTCAGTTTCCCGCATGTTGAAAAGATGGATTAATGATGAAAACTGAGACAGCTTGATTCTCTGTAATATTCTGTGCAGGGTAGACTTCAGAAGATAGGCTTTTTATTTTAAAAAGTTACAAATTCGAACTGGTTTCAATTGTCTTTTCGGACAATGCCATTCCATCCAAATTCAAACCAGGCAAAACTTTAGACAACAGCTTCATGCATGTGACACTTGGTAGGTTCAGTTACTGAGGCTTACTATCAAATAAGAAGTTAAGCAAGATTGACATTGTTTTGATTAATATAGTCATTATTCATCTGTTTGTTAGATTCATCCTTGAATTTGGGGTTCTGGTACTGTGACCAGAGTAAGTAAATAGAGATCAAATTCTTATCCATAGTGGCTAAATTTGTAGTAATTGGAGATAAAGGAAGGTTTATCATTATCTGACCTGCTGCATTGTACTCCCTCTGTTTCAAAATATAAGTTGTTTTAGATGGAGAAAGTTGTTTCATAATACAAGTCATTTTACACCTTTTAAGGAGTATTTATTATATTTTCTCCAATTCTATCCTCCTCCCTCCCTCTCTCTCCTCCCTATTTTATCAGGGTATAGAAGTTATTTTATTATAAATGTTTCATTGTTTTCACAACCCTTAATTCTTGTGCAAGAGGCTAAAATGACTAATATTTTGAAACAAGGGAGTACATTATCCATTGCTCTTCTCTGCTGCAAAATCCTTGATTCTTTAGATGCACCAAAGATTTGTTGCTGCGTATCAGTAACTTTGCTTTCTAACAATAGAAACTACTCTTGTAATTACATTGAAGAGTTTGTTCCATTATAGTGACTATTTGTAAACTGGCATCGCAATTTAGCTAAAGAAATAATGCATAGGTTTAGTATACCTATATGATGTGATCAATGATGATAACAAATTCTGATCTATGGTGGCACTACATTTGCAGTGGCAGACACACTTCTCTGGAGGGATAAAAAGCAAACCCTTATAGTTTTGTTAGTTCTGGCTGCAATTTACTTCAGTTTCATAGCATCTGGATCTACCGTCATAACTGCAGTTTCTAGGCTTCTTTTGGCAATATCAATTTTCCTCTTCATCAATGGGAGATTACCTGAGAAAATGTAAGCAGACGTATTTTCTTTCTATGCATGTGTGCTTATGATGTAATACATGTGCTCTTTGGCCGTGTCTTTGTGCTCTCTATGAAAGTTTTGAATCTTGTTGGATTGCCTTGATTCAATGAAGAGACTGAGAGACAAGAGAGTTTTTTTTTTCCAAGAATGCTTATATGGCTGAGTTTTTTTTCCAAGAATGCTTATATGGCTCTCTGCTGGTGCAGTTTGGGTTGCAGGATTGAGAAGGTTCCTGAGTCAACATTCCATGTTTCTGAAGAGGTCTCCCATCATGTTGCTCTATCAGTAGCCGCAGGGTGGAATTCTGCAGTCAATGACTTGAAATCTCTTTGCAGAGGAAATGACTGGATCCTATTTCTTAAGGTACTGTCTGCTTCCTTGAATTCTTTTTTTTTTTGTTTTTTGGCTGCAAGTTGTGCAATATTTTTCAAAATTGAAGATAGTCACACATCTATGGCTGATATAATCAAAGAGCTAGGATCTGAGACACCTAGTCCATACTGTTTAACTTGATAAGCAATCGATATCCATAAGACAACCCCAGATAGTTAATTTATCAAATCTGTTCTGTGATTTACTTAATTCTTTGAACGAAGGATTTATCTTTCCTCATCATAAATTTTTAATTGAAGTTTATACTAATTTCTCATCATTCAAGTTAAATAGGCATTTTAGACCTAGTGAAGGGATTGCAAGTTGGACTTATTTAGATGCAGGGTTTCATCCTTGGACTTCTTTATTATTTTCCTGAAAATTCTTTGGTGTGGCTTTTGGTATTTCTTCCAAAAGAAAGGGGACGGAAAAGGAATTGAGGATGATTGTTGTTGGAAGAAACATATTTTGCATTTATATAAAAGCAATATGTATTATAGCTTTTCTATTCTGTTCTTTTAATTTTGTGGTTGCAATTATTGCTTTTCAACTTAACCATTTATCCTGCTTTGGTTCATGTTTGGTATTAATTTTGGAAACGAGATTACTGGAAAAACCAATTGTTATATAGAAGAAGTAGATAAAGCACTTAAATTTTGCTGAATCCAATGTCTATGGAAATTATCTGAAAGATACATTGTTAAATTAGTTACTATCTTGTCTTTTGATTATTTTTAGTTCTATTGCTTACTGCTATTATGCATTGAACTTTCCACTCATCCTACATGTAACAATGAAACAGGTCATTTTCTTTCTTTTAATTCTGAGCATTCTTGGAGTCTTTTCTCTGCACAGTTTGTTTGTCGTAGGTATGTCTCTCTCTCTCTCTCTCCGGCACTCCCATAATTGATATTGGCTCTTGCCTCGTGTTATTTTTGGTTTTCTTCTGCTCCCTTTTCCATTTCCCCATTTGATCCCTGCATTTCCCCCCCTTTTTTTGGGTTTCATTCCCTTCTTTTGGCCTTTTATTTTTTTAAAAAAGTTTAGTTTTATATCACTTGATCTATGAGTGGCGTTTCCTCTGGCTAACAATTCCACCACTGTTCTCTTATGCCCAGAACAAATAGAAGTACTACTATTTGAAATAGAAAGTTGAAGCATAAAATTTGCTCAAGTTAGAGATGATTGATAAAACAGTATGTAAAACATTACTAGTAATCCATGACCAAGACACTACTCAATTGCATCCTTATCAAAAGCCTCATTCTACTTCCAAGAATGACTGAAAGATCTATTCTGCAGCTAACCAGTGTATTCAAGTTTGGTCTCATTTGTATTCTCCTTTGACTCTTTGGGATCTGTTTGGCAACCAACCTGTCAAACCTTCAGAGATTTGGTTCATTTTTATTTGTGGTGATGTTTTATGTAGTGTGGAATGTGTAAGGCTATGTCTATTTGTAGGAGGTAGCAGGAGTGAACAAAGTGAGAGAGAAAATGAGATGGTGCTGCAGTTATTTTGTAGGATGAGAGGAAACAAATGGCTTGAAGAGCTGGATGGGTAATGGTTGACCATGGAAAAAAGACTTGATGATAATAGTGTCTTACAAAGGAAAAAATTTAATATGGAGGGTCAAATCATTTGCTTATAAACGCACACTGTATATATTGGGTTTTTGTGTTGGGATATCCTTCTCTGCATGTATGTGGGGCTTGCTTTGCATGCTTGACACTCATTTTTAGTGAGACTTTTCCCTATCAGTTCAAAGCATTTTTGGGTCTTAGTAGATGCTGTTGCAGTCCCTTCACAAATTCTGTTGATCACATTCTTTTCTTTGCATTATTTCAGGTGTTCCTGTTGCTTTTGTTGCCTTCTATATATACGAGAAGAAGGAAGAAGAGATAGATAGTTTAGTTCTAAAAATTATTTCAAAATGCTGCAAATTGAAGTCAGACATGGGTGGAAAGTTTTTGAACTCAAAGAAACAGCAATAATGTGCAAATTTATAACTCGGTGCAATCTTTGTTAGCTTCTTCCATGTTACTTTTCTCCCATCTTTTTGCTTTCTTTTTCAGTCTTCTGTACCCTTCTCCATCTGGTTGAACTTCCTTGACCTGGCAAGCTCATCCTTTTGTACCAATCCTTCTAGAATTTACCTCTGTTGAAACATCTGTCAATTGTATGCCTGAAAGAGAGTTTTCCTGGTTCATGTAATCTGAATATTAAGTGGTGAAGTTGTTTGAAGATGTCCTTAGTTTTTCTTGAATGCAGGACACGTTTTTGTAAATTGTAAAATCGAAATTTGTATTTAAGGCTTAGTTTAGTTCACAAATGGGGAGGGAGAGGGGAACGTGGAGGGGGAGGAGAAGATATGCTTCATCTAGGGGAAGTATTTCTTTTTACTTTCTTTTTGTTTGGTATGAGAGAAAGAAGGGGTGGGAGGAAAAGAGGAGGAAAGAGAATTATTGCATAGTTTTACTTTTTTTATCTCTTATTCTCTCTATTATCTAATATTTTAAGCTAAAAAGTAAGGTTAAATATGTTATTAATACTGTTAATTTATTTTCTCTCTCCCAATCTCTCTAATTTGGAGGGGAAGAAAATACTGATGTGGAGGGGGAGTGGTACCCCTCATTTACTTTTCGTTCACTTTTCATTTCAATCAAATGACGTAATTGAGACATTTATGTTCATATTTACTTTTCCTCATTTACTTTTATATTCCAGCCCAACCAAACTAATCTTAAGAGCGATCACATTGTATTGTTTTCTATTTGTACTTTGTTTAAGGCTCTGGATATATAGAGGCATACTATATGTAATTTTTTTACTATATGTTGTGCGAAAATTTTTCATTATTCATTATTTATTTTTAAGAATCCTTAAGTTTTTTTACAACCTTTGAAATACTAAAATTCAGATTTGTCAACAATAATTACTTTTTTCGCAAATAAAGTTTAATTTATCGAACGATATCTAATTTTATGTCTTTCTATTTATAAAAAATTTCAAAATCGGTCTCAAAACAGTCGATTTTGAAGATGAAATACTAATCTGCGTCACTTGCGTCATAAATTGTACATAATTTTTCTCAATTTTTGACAAATTGTCCACAATTTTCTCCAATTACTCACAAATTGGTAGAAAATTGTGCGCAATTTTAGCCAAAAATTGAAAAAAATTGGGCACAATTAAAAAATCACATGGGCTACCTCAAAATTGGCAATTAATTATTTGAATGGGTAACATAAATTATGCTAATACAAATAAATTTAAAAACAACATTGTTAACAATTATCAATTTAAAAATAAAAATAAATTTAAAAAAGAAATACAAAGACAAGAAATTCCTAACCAAAAAAAAAACAAAAAGAAAAATAAGGAATAGTCAAAAAAGACAAAAGAAATAATTCAAGAAAAATTAACATTATAGAAAGATGACATAATTCGAGAACTTGTTGATTCAACTAATTAATCTCCATGAACAGAAAATATTACTAATAAATCTATCTTAACTTACAATGATTTTGTAATTAAAAGAAGAATACTTATATGATTTGAGTAATTATTTTTGCATTCTATTAGCATAACATATGTTACCAATTCAAATAATTGATTGACAATTTTGAAGCAAACCATGTGATTTTTTAACTACGCATAATTTTTACTAATTTTTGACGAAAATGGTGCACAATTTTTGTCAATTTGTGGCGGAAATTGTGAACAATTTCGTCCAATAATTGACAAAAATTGTGGACAATTTTTGTTAAAAATAGAGGAAATTACACACAATTTTTTCCAGAAATCGACGAAAATTGTGTGCAATATTTGCCAGAAATTGATGAAAATGGTGTGCAATTTTTGCCAAAAATTGGTAGAAATTGGCCGTAATTTATGCCAATTTTGGATGAAAATTATGCGCAAATTGCGCTACTTGCTGGCGAAAGTAACACAGATTGGTATTTCATCTTCAAAATCGACTGTTTTGAGGTCGATTTTAAAAATTTTTATATGTAAAAAGATGTAAAATTAGATATTGTTTGATAAATTAAACTTTATTTGTGAAAAAACGTAGTTATTATTGACAAATTTGAGTTTTAGTATTTCAAAGGCTTCAGAGAAACTTAAAAATTCTTAAAAGTAAATAGTGAATAATAAAATTTTTTCACATTACATATAGTAAAAAAACTACATATAAAAATGACGTATATATATATATATATATATATATATATATATATATATATATATATATATATATATATATATATATATAATAAGATAAATAATTTACTTCGAAAATCCCATAGATTTATGGAATCAATTTTTATATGTAAAAAGATGTAAAATTAGATATTGTTTGATAAATTAAACTTTATTTGCGAACAAACGTAGTTATTATTGACAAATCTGAGTTTTAGTATTTCAAAGGCTTCAGAGAAACTTAAAAATTCTTAAAAGTAAATAGTGAATAATAAAATTTTTTCACATTACATATAGTAAAAAAACTACATATTGAAATGACGTATATATATATATATATATATATATATATATATATATATATATATATATATATATATATATATATATATAATTGATTACTAACCGATTATTGAGTGGTAAATTTTCAAACCAAATATCTTGCCATATTTCTAAATGATTACCGAGCAATAGGTTCTGTAACTAAATACTTTAATCAGAAATACGTGTATCTATGTACAAAAATATCTATGCGTGCGTGTGTAGAAAATACTGTAAACTATATATTATATTGCATAGTCTATCACATTGGAAATATAAAGTTTTTTACATATTTCTATTTTTCAAATAATTTATTATGCATATTTTAGCTTTATTTATGAAAGACCTTAGAGGGGGGATGAATTAGGTATTTGGTTAAATTTTAAAAATTTTTATTTTTTGAAAACATTGTTTAAATATGACTTAACCTCCAAATATTAATGAAACTTTGATAAAGAGTAGTTGAAAGAAGAATAACACTTTAATGACACTAATAAATGCCAACAACTCTTAAAGAAAATTGAGTGAGGTAAATAAATAGAAACTTAAAGTAAAAATTACAAAGAACAATCAATTTATAGTAGTTCAATCTCTTTGAGATCTATATCCACTATCTTGATCTCACATTCGAAGATTTCAACCAAATCAACTTTAATTTCAATCCACACAAATACACAAGAGGTTCACCCACAACCTCTTTTACAAATCAATAATCGAGGTTCACACTATTCCTCAAAGGTTTTATGTCTTCTAGATAACCTTAAACTGAAAGGTGAGAAGATAAGGAAAGAGTTTACCAACAAATTTGGTAGATAGATACAAATGCTAGCCCCACTTTACTTTTTCCTTTTGGAATATTGAATAATCACATGTAGCACAAGCCAGATGATAGCTTTTTGGAATTCTCAAGAGGTATTCAATGTATACAAAAATTGTAAGATATATAAAGTTTGAGTCTTTTATAAGGTTTAAAATTTAATTGTAACGTTCAAATAATAACTAGTAACAGTGCAATTCAATAGATTGAATCGGGTTTACTGCATCCAAATTGGTCATTCGAACTTTCTATACAATGGGCTACTAAGGGTAATTTGGTCGACTGAATTTAGACAACTGCGTCCGAATTGGTTGTCTAAATTTATCTGAAAATTCAACAGCCAAGGCTTCAATTTGAATGTTCGAAATTGAGTCTGAACTTTTCCAAACTTTATCAAATCATTTGAAATTGAACTAGAACAAGTTTGAAATTATTTTGAGCTAAAAGATAAGTCATATAAAAACTTTTGAGCACTAAGACGTTTTCAAACACTTGGTAATTGAAGATTGATCAAAATCTTTTAAAGCTCATAACCAAGTTAGAAAAAGTTTTGTGCTACCACATGTATTGTATAGATTCCAAATGCAAGGATTGTAAGGTTTACAAGATATACCTATTAAGTAAAAGCAAACCTACACTAAAGTGTATTTAAAGCCTTCAACTTTTTGGACATACTTTTCATTCTCGTCAACCACTTGAGCTCATTTGAGTTGTTCTTAGCACTATAACTTTAAGGCAATGAGACCACTTAGCTTATTTAACCAAAAATTCCATCACACAATTAACATACAAGTTAGACCTCATCAACGTTTGTCATTAATTAAAACCACAAGATTTGCCTTGAGAGCTAACAATCTCCCCATTTCTGATGATGACAAACTTTGATGCAAAATGTGATGGATTAAATAATGTAGCACAAAGAAGCATTAATGTCATAAGTAATTGATGAACAAATAAGCACAATGACAATAGAGTGGCTCATGATGAGCCTATGGCCCAACCAACCTCCATATTTCTCCTTTCTTCCATCATGATAAAAGATAGAAAGGGTTAATAAAGCTCCCCCTTAGATTGTGCGTATTTTTCAACAAGTTTGGACTTTAAAATTTTGGAAGTCCAAAATTTGAATTTCCAAGTCCGAATTATAAAATACATAAGGTAATGATTGTATTTTTGGAAAAAAAGTTTTCCTAAGGTTGTCCAATCGTGTTAGGAAAGTTTGAGATAATTTTTGTACAATTTGGACAACATCAAAACACTTTTGGTAAGAAAGTTTGATTGCATCCGAATTTCAAGTATAAATTTTGGGTACGAATTTCAAGTATAAATTTTGGGTAAAAATTTCAAGTGTTGAACTTTTCAACTTCAAATAAACTCCATAGGTGTAGATACTATATATGACCACATTTGCACTCTATCAAGCTTTGTACAACCACAATGAATAAAGTACTCAAATCATTCAACCATAGTCCTTCATCAACACAATCAAAGCATCATCAACCACATATCAATCACATGTTGTGAACTTTTAATATTGGCAATACACAATACATATCAACCACATTAACGACACATATCAAACACATTTTGTAATCAACATACTCACTCCCCCTTTTGTCATCAATCAAATTTGCGGCTTTCAAAGTGAGTTAGAATTAAAAGGAAGCTCTCAATACAATTGTATCATCATCGAACTATAAACAAATATTACATTGACTAGAAACATTCATGTAAAATATGAAAGCATTGAAATGTAGGAGTACATGAGCTAAACTAAATACATATACTTAAGAAGAAACTAAATCATAAAGAGAATTTCATAAGTTAAAAACATAATAAATGAGATAGGGTTAAGAAATGCAAAATCTTGAATCTTCTTCATGGACTTCACTCCATATCGGTTGGTGGTGATGGTCATGTTTCCTTTGAGCTCTATATGAAGTGGACCATTGCTTGCATGTTCCTTTCCGGAGTAGTTTGGCTTTGGAGTTGTGGTCAATCTACAAGACCTTCTTGATCCCTTCTTTCTTACTAGATATTTTACTCTTCCTTGACTAAATGAAATGGTGGAGGGGGAAGTGATCTCATTCTTTTCAATCAAGTCTCCTTCCTCACTAGCTTCTTCTTGGAGCTCTTTTTCATCTTCACTTGCTTCTTATGTTCATCTCCCTTATCATCTTCTTTTTGTGTCCTTTTATCATCTTCATACTCTTCCTCTTTTCCACTTTCTCTACCCACTAGTTCAGAATCATTTCTAGCATTGTCCTCCTCCTCCTCCTCCTCATCATCACTTTCTTCATTTTTACTCTCATCCTCATCATTCTCCTTTTCTTTTTCACCATCATTTTCCTCCTCTTTATTTTCATTCATCATTTCATCTTTTTGAGCTTTCGAGGATCCTTTTCCATGAGAGGTTTTCTTCAAGACTTCTTCAATATTTCTTACCCTCTCATCCAGACCATCAAGTTTCTCAAGTACCATGGGACCAAAGGCCTCGAAAAACTTGTACATTTTCTCCATTTTCTTTGCATGGTTGTCGAGGGCCTTTTGGAAGACTTTGGCAACAACGTGTCTCCACGTGTGATCCTTTCATCAATAAAGTCATCCACGTCATTGGAGTGTGATTGAGGAGCTTGCTCATCTTTAAATAACTTTTTCTTGGAGGGAGGTTGCTCTCCCTCACTTTGTGACTCATGTCTTCTTTTGGTTTTCCTTTCTCTAGCTTGCATCCCTTCTTCATCCTCTTCTTCTTCTTCTTCATTCTCTATTTCTTCACTTTCTTCTTGTTTTTCTTTCTTTGAAGGGGTCTTCCTCTTGGTTTTCCATACTCCATCATCATCAAGAATTAGTTGCATTCTCTTGAGGGATTCATTTGTGTAGATGCTTCCACTCTTGATAGTCAATCCTTTTCCGGGAAGTTGAACTTGGAAATGCTTAACAAGTTTTGTAATAAATCTCTCATATGGTAACATTTTGTTCTCCATTTTTCTTGCACTCAACATATGCCTCCAAAGCAATGTATCCAAAATTCATCCCCCCATGCTCATGAAGTGCAAGCATGACTACCATATGCAAATTCCCACAGAAGACTTGTGCCTGAAGATAGGGATGATCATGATAGTGAGCATGTGATGCATAACATGACCTCTAGCATCTAGTTCCTTAATCTCCCTATTCTTCACCGTTCTAAAACTTCTTTCATTAGTAAATGCCTTTTCAAACCTCTCATAAGTGAAGGGTTCATGAAGATAGCAATGTTGTCTTGAAGAGTAATATTTAACCCATTTATCATCTACCCTATATATTCTATTGACTAATCCATCATTGAACTAAAATTCAATTTGTGATACTCTGAACAAGTACCACTGCACAAGGTTATCACCAATTTGTACCCTTTCTTTTTTAAGATTGGCATAGAATTTGTATAGAAGGGTGGGGGTAATAATCATCATCTAAAACCAACAAGCTACTCCATCCTATAGCACCCAAGAATGATAGATCGTTACACATTCCTCAGCGTTTCTCCAAATCAATCATGTGCTCAGGAATGATCTTCTGATTATGCTTGCTCCAATCCTCAAACTCAATCCCAGCCTTGGTTGAGACAAATCTATCTATTCCAGAGGATGCTTAAGGAACCCGAATTCTTCTTGGCTCGTTGATCATCAGCCCACTGTCTACTTGCTTTCCCTTGCCCTTTCCTTTCCTAATGCTTGCTCTCTTTGATCTTACCATGTTGGATTTTTGTGATATAAAGTGAGTTTTAGAGAAAATCTAGGATGTAGAACATGAAAATGTGAATGATTTCAAGAGAGAATGATGAAATGAGGGTGAAATATGAGTTTGGACATAGGTGAGTTTGATGGGTTTTGAGAGAAGAGATAGATCAATGGAGAGATTTTGAAAAAAATGAAGAGAATAGTCATTTGAACTCCTTTTAAAACTACTGAAATCACTTAATTCGGTTGACTAAATTTTTTGTTGTGCATCTAAACATGGATATGAACTTTCAAAACTGTCTCAACTTCAACGAATTTGGACAACCCAATTTTTGGTCATGCGTCATAATTTTTCTATTTAGAATCCTCAGATAACCAGTTTGGACGTCCGAATTTCAGGACATGCATTTGAATATCTCGTCCGAATTTTACCTATTTTTCCTATTCTTAAAAACACACATTAGTAATTGAAATTTGGTATTCCTAAGCTTCTTCTTAGATAGAAAAACCCTTTCTTGGCCAATGGCTGAGTAAAAATGTGAGTAATTTGTTTATTTGTACAACCATAATCTAAACATACATCTCCTGTAGCAACCTGATCATGAATAAAGTGTTATTTGATTTTTATATGTTATATAATGTTGAATGGGATTGATTCTTAAGTTTATAACACTAGTCTTATCACATAAAATAGGCACATAGTTGAAATCTAAACCAAAGTCAAGTAGAGTGTGCTTCATTCATAGCACTTGAGTACAACAACTACCAACAACAATATATTCTACCTCGCGGGTAGATATGACACACAAGGTTGTTTCTTGCTATACCAAGAGACGAGGAGCTACCAAGGAATTTACAATTGCCACAAGTATTCTTACACTCGACTTGCATCTGGCATAGTCAGCATCCGTGTAAGCAATAAGTTCAAAACAAGAAGATTTAGTAAAGCAAAGTCCATAATCATGTGTATCAATAAGTTAACAAAGAATACATTTAACGACAATTAAGTGAGACTCTTTTGGACATGATTGAAATCTAACACGTAAACATATACAATATCGGTTGTACTAGTGGTTAGATAGAGTGAACTCCTAATCATACCTCTATATACCTTTTCATCAATATTTTTACCTTTCTTATCTTTATCAAACTTGCTTGATGAACTCATGGGTGCACTAATTCCTTTATCTTTATCATTCCAAACCTTTTTAATAGCTCATTGGTGTATTTTGCTTGATTGATGAATATGCCATCCTTGGTTTGCTTGATTTGAAGGCCAAGAAAAAAGCTGAGTTCTCCCATCATGCTCATTTCAAATTCACTTTTCATCATTTTGGAAAACACATCACAAAGAGATATATTAGTAGCACTAAATATAATATCATCCACATAGATTTACACAAGTAAGAGATCATTGTTGCAAGGGATTTTTATAAAAAGTAACTTTCACATTTTCTTGGGTCCAAGGGGGTTAGTGATAGTTCCCTTAGCTCTACAAATGGTTTTAACACCACTTTCTACCTTTCTTTTCACATAGCATCTAGTGGCTTTGTGACCATTTCTACCAAAATAAGTGCAACATGTATGAGGCATAGAAGTAGATGTATCTTTGACAAAATAATTTTTATATTTTGAAACACTGTTAACATAATTTTTGTATAAAATGTGGGTACCAAATAACTTTGTATATCAATGTATAGCTTAAACTATTTCCAATATTATGCAAAATTCATACTATTGAAGTGTTTCATTTTGTAAATCAGAACTTTACTGATCTTGTTACTTTTTGTATTTGGCATGACCGTTTAGGTCATCCAGGATCAATTATAATGCAAAAAATAGTTGGGAATACACATGGTCACCCATTGAAAAGTCAAAATCTGTTGACCAAATATTTATGTGATGCGTGTTCTCAAGAAAAATTGATTATGAGACCATCACAAGTAAAAGTGGGAGTTGAATCTTCCTCATTTCTAGAACGGATTCATGGTGATATATGTGGGCCTATTTACCAGTCATTGGGGCAATTTAGATATTTTATGGTATTAATTGATGTATAGACTCGATGGTCGCATATTTGTTTATTATCAACTTGTAACCTAGCATTTGTGATATTACTTGCCCAAATAATTTGTTTGAGAGCTCAATATCCAAATCACCCCATTAAAAGGATTCATCTAGATAATGCTGCCGAATGTTGTTCTCATGTCTTTAATGCTTATTGCATGTCAATTGGCATTACTATTGAACATTTTGTAGCACATGTTCACACTCAAAATAGTTTATTTGAGTCATTTATTAAGAAATTGAAATTAATTTTTAGACTACTTTTTATGAGAAAAAATCTCCCTTTGTTGGTTTGGGGACTTGCAATTTTGTATGCAGCAACACTTGCACGTATTAGGCCGTTGAGTTATCATAAATTTTCTCCTTTGAAATTAGCCTGTGACTTTGAACCAAATATATTTTATTTGAGAAGTTTTGGATGTACAATGAATGTTCCTATAACACCCAATCAGCAAACTGAAACAGGTGCTCAAAGAAGATTAGGGATATATGTTAGATATGACTCTCCCTCTATAATAAGGTATCTTGAACCTGTGACGGGAGATGTATTTGCCACAAGATTCACTTATTTCCATTTTGATGAGTTTATGTTCCCTAAATGAGGTAGAGAAAATAAGTAACAAATGACAGAGCTAGTTTGGACAATATCATTAAATTGTCTTAATCCACGCACAAGCATGAGTAAACTACAAGTTCAAAAGATAATTCATTTACAAAAGATAGCAAACCAATTGCCAGATACCTTTGACAAGTCAACAAGAGTAAAAACATCATGTTTACTAGCTATAGATGCTCATATTTGGGTTGAAATAACAAAAGAGAAAAATCCAATGCCTATAGTTGTTGAATAGAAATCATGCCAGAAGCATGGTCAACCACTTAGTTCAAAAGATAGAAATCTGTAAGCCCTAAGGGAAAATCTTATAGTTATGATTATGACAAACATTGATATGAGCTCACTTGAGTATTTGTTGTGTGATAGGATTATTGAATTGTGGAATCTAAGAAGTCTCATTGCCTTGAAGACAAAGTGCTAAGGACAACTCAAATATGCTCAAAGAGTTAAAGCATGTAAAGCATGTCCTAAGGATTGAAGGCTTTGAAGACTTTAGTGTAGGTATACACTTGCTTAATAGGTATATCCTTTTAAACCCTACACTTGATTGTCTTTGGAATCTATAAAATTTTCAAGAGAGCTCAAAGCTTGGTTTTCAATCTTAAAAGGTTTTCATTACACATGTTTTACCAAGTTCTTGACAACGAATTTTAGATTAAAAGCTCTTAAAAAGATCTATTTTATAGTCCAAAATTATTTCATGATCTCTAATAATTTTGACAAATTTTGAATAATTCGGACTCTAATTTGGACCTTCGAACTGAAAACCTTGGCTGCTGAATTTCCAGAGAAATTCAGACGATCATTCGATGCTTGTGTCCAAATTCAGTAAACCGAATTTATCCTGGCAGCCTTAAAATTGAAAATTTTGGACAATCATTCGGATGCAGGAGTCCATGTTCGGCCAGCCGAATTTTATTTTTATTAGCCTTTATTTGAACGTTGCAACGGATTTTTAATCCCTACAAAAGACATAAACTCCATATTTTTAGGTAGTTCTTGAGCCTTTAAGAATCTTTACTCTTCCTAATCATCCTTTATCAAAAAGCTCTCTTTTATCTTGTGCTAAAAAGCTGAATTACAAGATTCCATAGACAAAAAGGTGAAGTGGTGCTAAATTTATCATCATCTACCTAATTGCTGGTAACATTCTTCTCTCTTACTTCATCTATTTATTTTATTCAAGGTTATCTCAAGAATATAAAACTCTTTTGAAAGGGTGAACCTTATTGTTGTAAGTAAAAAGAGGTTGTGGAGTAAAACCCTTGTTGGGTGAGCCTCTCTTGTACCTTTTATAACTTTTGTTATAGTGGTTTTTTTGTTAAAATCTTTGAGTTAGGCCTCAAAGTAGTGGATGTAGATCTTGCGTGATCGAACCACTACAAATTGCTTGTGTGATCTTCTCTTTTCTCTCTTTTAATTTAAGAACTTATTGTGCTATCTTGCATATCTTATTGTGAATTTGATTTCAAAAGTCTTCCAAGCTATTTTCTCAAAAAGAAAATATTTTTAAAAATTAACCAAAGACCTAATTCATCCCCCTCTTAGGTCTTTCAAAAACTCACATTATGAAAGGGGCAGAGACTTAAGATGGTCATATATGTTAAGTCGAGGAGATGTAAATCCAGTATAATTTTTCTCCAACATGACTAATATATTATTCCCTGAAAAAATTCAAGTACCTGAAAACTGTGACAATGATGAGATCTCACATGATTGGGACTACTTGAACTACACAACTATATCACGTCAATATTATTAATGCACATAATATATTGATTTGAAATGAGGATTTTCAAATCAAAGTTTGCATACTCAAAATGATAAAGTTTGCATGATAAATATAAAAGTTCAAACTATTCACAAGTACACTTGAAGTGTACATAAACTCTCTATAGGAAGTATACACCTGAAGTGTACATGGATATTTTCTTTTTTAAAATTGTGAACTATAAAATTGAATATTTGCAATGACTTACGGTGTATGATTTTTTCGTAAGACCTGGCACTGACTACGAAGAAATATATTTATAGTGGTAAATATAATAGTGCATGATAACACTTAATATGTATTTATCTTTGTTGTCATTTGATAATGGTACCTATATTTGAAGTCTCTAATGGACTCGATATGCTTGAAGCATATAAGTGGATTGTTGCTATAGAACATATAATGAGATTGTCTTAGTGAATTCTTATTGAAATAATGATCATGTCCATGTATGAGTAAATCTATACGTATCTATACTTGCTATATGCATTTCTCTGTCAGAAGATATTCTTATTACATAATTTGTTGATGGAAATGGTTTTCTCCACATTAGGGGGAGAATATCATCAATCAAAAAATGATATCGTTTATGACTTTCATTAGCTTGATCTATGCACAAGCATTAATGAACTTGAAGTTCAAAAGATTATTCATTTGCATAAAATTATAAATTGATTGTTAAACTGAATGTAGAGTTAGTCAATATGGTATTTTAGATATTGATATTCCTGTCTGAATAAATGTCCAAGCAGGACAAATATAGGAATTCTATAGCCATATGATTTGATGCACACTTGAAGCATGGTTAATCTATTTATTTTCAAAATAAAATACTCAAAAGAGAAGAAGATTTGATGATCAAGATATTCTTCTTGAAGAATTTTGAAAAGTAAATATCGTGATCAAAGTTTTAAAAAATCAATATTTTGTTTTGATTGAACATCTTGAAGATGCTTCACATGAACATGGTACATCAATAATGCTTTATATCTATAGATAGATATTGAAGAACTCTGTTGTCTTGAAATACCATAACTTTGTGTAGTTGGTGCATGAATATACTTGCCTGCATGCAAGTGGATATCTATTCTAGTTTTTATCTAACCAATAATTTTTAAATGACCTTAAACTTGTCATTTGATATCTCCTTGAGATAGTTTATCTCGAATATTGAGAAAATCTAACACCTGTTGAGATGGATATACAAGGTATAAGTTACCTATATGATTCATACAAATCATGTCATTTATAGACGTGTTGATTATAACAACCATGTCTTCGACTTATGTTGAAGAAATAGAGATTCATGACGTTGGTTAAGAATATGTGTGATCATATTAATATTTTATTATATTCAAGATAAACATATATCCTTTAAGAAAGAATTTTGACTTTATTGTTGGATGATAATAAAGTTTGGAATAAATCAAAGGAGATACAATAAAGTATATTTTCTTGAGATTCTTTTTACTCATGAACTCTAGAAGTGATCTGATGTTGATGTGCAACAAATTCAATCATTTGATGATTTGACAAATCTATTCACTAAGATCTTATCGATAGCAACATTTGATTAGAAAGCATCAGTTAAAAAAATCTCAAAAGATTGTCTCATCAGGGGGAGTAACAATGACATAAAGAAAAGTGTACTTTTTTTTCCTTCACTAGAGTCTTTTTTCCCACTGAAGTTTTCTCTAGTAAGGTTTTAATGAGAAATATTCTTTATGTAATGGACAATCAAGTGGGAGTGTTATGAATATATCAATTATGTGGATATCCATTATCCCAAGTATTAATCCATGTTTGAGGTTATTAAATATAAAAGGTTGGAGGGTTACAATCAAAGTTGTAACATCTATCATTTATAGATCACTATCCCCGTTACCTTCATTATCTTAGAGAATATGGAGATCATGGGGTGTATGTTATGTAAGATATAGAGAAGGCTACTAATGACCTATGATAGGAAGGGTCACTTCTTACTTTACAAATAGGAGTTTATAAAAGTGTGGATGTATTGTGGTGAAAAAGCTCTTAATAAAATTTTAGTTTCTACTTTTCTTGTGTTCTCTCTTCCTCTCTTTTGCTATTGTTCAAAGTCTTCTTTGTTGTCATTTTACAGTTAGTTTTCGTATCTATCACGACTGAATTTTATAATATATTCCTCTTTTTACTAATTTTTTCTTCACACTTTTCTCATTTTCCTCTTCAATTGCTCTCAAAGAGAGGGTTGAAGTAACTTTATGGTTCCCAAATACACTCCAAGAGAGGGGTGAATAAACTTTATAAAATTTTTCGCACACCAAAATTCTCAACCTTATTTTGTAAAAGATTTGGCATCAAACTAATTGAGTGCAACGTGTTTTAGCAGACTAAAATAAACTTTCATTAAAGTTATCAAGTTAAATTAGAATATAAATAGGTTATAGATGAACTTTTGCTTTGACACTTATTTAAACAGATTTACTGGAGGTTTAAGTATACATGTTAATTATTTTTGGAAGATATTCTAAACATGATCTCTTTAACCGGGGAGAGATCAAAAACTCATATTGTACAACACAAAGTTCACACCCCAAACAATGACATTATATAAATCCGACTATTTTGACACGATAATTCGGCCAACTATTATACCCATTGATTTGATCTCAGTTTGTCTAACTGAAACAGAAAACTCACTTTGATTATGTAAGGTTGGGACAATGCTTATCACCAAATGCAAAATGTGTAAGGAGAAATACAAGATATAAGAAAAGTTTGAACACATTTAAGCTCACATAAAAGTTCTTCTTCTATTTTTCTATCTATAAATTCTTTCTCTAACCTTTGGCACATTTGTGCAAATAAAACTATTGAAGAAAAACTTGGTGCCTTAAGATTACATAAACATCTATAGATATGAAAGAGATAATGTAAAAAGATATAGTTTTGGTCGACCGAGAATCTAAGAAAATCAAATTTTGCCTTTTGATAAAAAACAACTTTTTACAAAGCCAAAACTTTCAATTGTTCAAGAAGGCTCATTAGAAATTCATATTTTTTTTTGATAAATCATCTTTTTGCAAATTTAAAATGAAGATGTTACTTACTTGACTTTGGCTAAAATGTTTTTTAGGAAATGGATAAAACCTCTTTTGGATTTAAAAAAATAACTCGAAACACCTTTTAACCAAATTTAATTAAAAATATTAGTTAAGAAAATCATTTCTAGCCGAGAACGATTTACAATTGAAGTTAGCTTGAAAATATTTACCTAGATGTATTTTTGAAAAGAAACCCTTCTAAGAAGATATTTTTGAATGACCTGACACATAAAATTTGCATTATCTTTCCTTCTATCCTTAACACAAGCTTCTAAAACTCTAGTAAAAACATACCCTAGAAAAATAAGTTGACACGATCTTGAGGCCGCATCCTTGATCTTGAAATTAAATTTTCATTAGATGATCCTAAGTGCATTTACAAATTGATTAAATGATTTTATCTTGGTCTGTTGGTCATCAAAATCTAAAAACATTATACGCTTGTGTTAACATTCTCCCAAATTTTGATAAATAACAAATAGATATTTTTGATAAAAGCATAGACCAAGGCAAAAAATATGAAAAAAAATTTAAAAGGAATGAAAAATATTTTTGAGAACCCAAGAATTCTTAGATAAACTATGGGAGCCCAAGAATTGTGCCCAGCATACCCAAAGGACACTTCGTTTGACTTGTTGAGATATATAGTGATGCACACTTTTAATAAACTCCATAGAGTTAAACTCCCTAGAATAGATGCACACTTTTAAAGAAAATAATATTTCATTAACACCATAAAATTATTTCAAGAGTAAAAATAATTAAGTAGAGTATCAAGAATACAAATTTTAAGAATTAAATTACTAATACAAATAATAATATGGGAGCCCAAGAATTCTTAGATAAACTATGGAACCCAAGAATTGTGCTTATCATACCCAAAGGACAATTCATTTGACTTGTTGAGATATATAGTGATGCAGATTTTTGATAAACTCCCTAGAATGGATGCACACTTTAAAGAAAAGAATATTTATGAACTTAACTGATGTTAGCACAAATAAGCAGTAGATCATGAGAATCAAGTATTAGATAAAAAAGAGGGTTGGCTAAACTGACAAATCCAAAAATGCTTTGTTAGCTTGGGAATACAAATATAGTCTGAGAATCTCAATTTTAGATTATCAAAGTAAGAAATAATCAGAATAGCTCGAGACATCTTACTTAGCTTGAAAAGTTTGCTAACATAGCTAAAGAATCATAATATCAGAGCAGTAAGAATTAGAACACAATTCATTCCTAAAAGATTAATAGAATAATATCAGAGCAATAAGAGATAAGATAAACTAAAATATCCAAGGAAATCATCACTACTTCTTTTTGTCAAAAACAAAGAAACGTGTAGGGCAAAAGAAAATAATATAAATAAAGCAATTCAATGGAGAGAATTTTCTTCTCCTCTGTCCATTATCAAGAAGTTTGTACAACCATATATAGATCACCAATCTTGACAACTTGGAAAAACAGAAGGAAACTACTCCTATACAAAAGCAAATACAAAACCTACATATCTTGGACATATCCAAACATATCTTATCATATATTTCAAAATCATAATAAATCTCATTACTCCCTCTCAAGTTGGAGAATGAAGATCACAAATGCCCAAATTGTGAGAAAGGAAGTGAAACTGTTGAATCCCAAGAGCCTTGGTAAAGATATTAGCAAGCTGGTATGAAGTATGAATATAAGAAGGAGACACACGACCAGTTTGGAACTCATCAAGAACAAAATGGCAATCGAACTCAATATGTTTTGTTTGCTCATGATACAGGGGATTGGCAGCGATATACAATGCAGCTTGACTATCGCAAAAGAGTGGAGTGGCACAGTGTTGAGGGATCAAAAGATCTTTAAGAAGATAACGCAACCACTTGAGCTCACTACAAACCATGGCCATAGTGCGATATTTTGTAGTTTGCTTCTTGGTCTTCCGAGAAATAGGTGAGTGACTAGAATGTAACCACTTAAGGAGTAGCGTTTTAACCGACAACTTGCCCAATCAGAATCACAAAAGGCACGCAACTGCAAATCATAATCTGCATGAAGTAAAATGTCGTGTCCTGGATACAGCTTGAGATATCGACCAACTCTTAAAGTAGCATTCCACTTATCAGTTAAAGGCTTTTGAATAAACTAAGCCAATATATGGACCGAATAAGCTAATTCAGGCCGTGCAACGGTCAGATAAATTAAATGACCAACTAATCGGCGATACCCTGTAGGATCACTCATTAGAATGCTAGAAGCTTGGGCAAGATGATGATTTTGTTCAATTGGAGTTGAGGTAGGCTTGGCTCCTAATAGCCCTATTTCCTTGAGGATGTCAAGTATATATTTTTTTGACAGTTTGAGCAATTTCTATTCCCAAAAAATATTTCAAATGACCAAGATCTTTCATATGAAAACACCTGCCAAGATATTGTTTGAACTTGATAATAGTTGTAGTATTATTCCCGGTTATAAGTAGATCATCAACATAAATGAGTACAACAAGAAAAAACCCGTGCTCAATATATGGACCGAATAAGCTAATTCAGGTCGTGTAATGGTCAGATAAATTAAATGACCAACTAATTGGCAATACCCTGTAGGATCACTCATTAGAATGCTAGAAAATTGAGCAAGATGATGATTTTGTTCAATTGGAGTTGTGGCAGGCTTGGCTCCTAATAGCCCTATTTCCTTGAGGATGTCAAGTATATATTTTTTCGACAGTTTGAGCAATTTCTATTCCCAAAAAATATTTCAAATGACCAAGATCTTTCATATGAAAACACCTGCCAAGATATTATTTGAACTTGATAATAGTTGTAATATTATTCCCGGTTATAAGCAGATCATCAACATAAATGAGCAAAACAAGAAAAAACATGTGCTCAACATATGTAAATAAAGAGTAGTCGATATAAGATTGAAAAAGCCCACTTTTTCATAGTGCCGAGTTGAGTTTGGCAAACCAGCATTGAGGTGCTTGTCGAAGACCATACAATGACTTCTTCAGGCGACAATCTTGATTTGGCAATTTAGAGACAAAACCTAAAGGAAGTTTCATATATACTTCCTCTTTTAATTATCCATGAAGGAAGGCATTTTTAACGTATATTTGATGAACTTCTCATTTTTTAGTAGCCACAACTGCCAATAGAGTTCTCACTATAACCATTTTTGCAACTGGGGCAAAAGTAGGTAAAGTCGACTCCGTCTGTTTGATAATTCCCAAAGATAACCAGCCATGCTTTGTATCATTCAATTGTTCCATCAGATTTAAATTTTATTTGGAGTACCCATTTTAAACCAAGAGCTTTCTTACGAGGAGGTAGAAGTGATAATTGCCAAGTTTGATTTTCCTCAAGAGCATCAATCTCTCTTTTCACTGTCTCTGAAAAAGAGTTTGGTTCGGTCTCGACAGTGACCGCTGATAAGAAGTGCTGATATTTTGGAGAGAACTTGTTAGCAGAAACATAATCATTTAAAGGATATAGACGGTTACCTGAATCAGTTGAAGTGGAGTGAGGAGTAGAGGAAAAATGGGGTGTGGGTGTTAAGCAATGAATAGTGTGACAAATCTCAAGCTAACTCTTCTTCTTCCAGTCTCTTCTACATTTTCTCAAGCTTAGAAGATTTCTAATATAATCACTGATCTCAATCTAGATTCTCTACCTTCTAAGCAAAACACTCCTTACACCTCTAGTGCTTCAGTTACTATTTCTATTCATGTCTCTTCTACTTCTCTACCAACTATGCCTAGCAAGGTCCTCCTGCTACACCCATTACTGATCCACTAGCATCAAGGAAGAGGTAAACGAGAAATTCACAGCAAGTTACAGTTGCTGCAAAAGTTGGAGAAGCTGGAACACAGGAGCAACCAAAAGCCCCATGACTTTAATCTCCTTTTATGAAAGTTTGTCTAGGTTGGAGTGATGTCTCTAATTAATGTTTCATTCTGTTTCCTTGGATGATACTCTGGATATTTTTTTCACTTTGGATATTATTATTTAATGAGATTTATTATGATTATGTAATATATGATAAGATATGTGTAGATATGTCCAAGATATGTAGGTTTTGTATTTCGTTTTGTATATGAGTAGTTTCCTTATGTTTTTCCAAGTTGCTAGGATTGGTAATCTATATATGGTTGTACATACTTCTTAATAATGGACAGAGGAGAAAAACATTTTCTCTCCATTGAATTCCTTTCTTTACATTGTATCAGAGCCATTGTAAAACGATGAACAAGAGTGTTCAAACTAGTGAACAATGTGGTGGCCAAAGCGGTGACCAAGAACAAATAGGCAAGGATGCCATTGCCTATGCACTTATGTTAGGAAATGATCCTGGCCTTCTGATAACTCATGTCCAATGGAGACAAGGGAATTTTGATGAATGGAACATGGCAATTGGAATAGCCTTACGAGCCAAAAAGAAACTCGATTTTGTTGAGGGCACAATCCAGTAACCAGACAATGATTCACCCGAGATTGAAGATTGGTGGACAATCAATTCCATGGTTTTCTCATGAATTTTCAACACGATTGAACCAAGCCTACAATCCATGATTACTTACACAGAGCTTGCTAGTGACTTGTGGCAAGAATTACATCAACGTTTCAACATTGGAACAGTCATAGGATTCAAGAACTTAAGGCCTCAATCGCCAACTGTTGACAGAAAGGACATTTTGTGGTGAACTACTGTAGACACTTGAAGAAACTCTGTGATAAACTTGCAAATTATGAGAGAATTCCAATTTGCAAGTATCATGGTTGTACGTGTAATATCACGATAGAACTTATCAGACGACGAGAAGAGAAAAAGGTACATCAATTTCTCATGCTTCTTAATGATACTATATTCTGAGTAGTATGTTCAAACATCTTGAATATGGATCCGTTTCCCAATGTTAGCCAGACCTATTCAATGATAATCAGAGAAAAAAGGCATATGAATGCTACAGAGGGTAATAAAGAATGAACTGAAGCTCTTAGCTTTGTTGTACGGACTGGTTGCGAAACCTCCACTTGTCAAGAGAAACATATGCAGTTTTGTACCTTTTGCAATAAAAATAGACATGAGGTTAGGGATTGTTACAGGTTATTGGTTATCCAGATTGGTGAATAGATTGCTCCAAAAATTCTAGATAAGGACATGGTGTCAGAGGAGCTGCAAACATAGGATGGGACGGGGAAGAGCAGCTGGTCGAGGCAGTAGTAGAAATATGCAATCACAAACAGGCTACGCTAATGCTGCTCAAGCAATTGAACAACTTGTTGTAACAAATTCTTCAAGTTCCAGTGATATTGGTGGTGGATGCATACCTGGATTAATTTTAGATCAGTGGAGTACTCTTCTCAACCTTCTTAATTCCCAAAAATCATATTCTTCAACTAAAAAATTGTCTGGTAAGAAATGGGACGAATTTTGGTTCCTAGATACTGGAGCCTCGCATCATATGATTGGAAGAACATAATTTATTTCCAAAATGCATTCTATCACACCTTGGCCTATGTGTCTTCCAGATGTCTCACAAACTGCAGCTCGTCAAGAAGGAAGTGTTTATTTAGGCACTAAACTACATTTGAAACAAGTACTTTATGTGTGTAATCTTAGTCGTAATTTAATTTGTATCACAACTCGTTGCTAAGATGAGATCCCTTGTGACATTTACAAAATGTTTGTGTGTGATACAGGACCATACTTTGAAGATGCTGATTGGAACGGGTGAGCAAAAGAATGGGGTGTATGTGTTTTGCTCAATTGAATTACCGAAAGCTTGCAAAGTCCAAACAATGGCTGCTGGTGATCTCCGACACATGCAGATGGGTCATCCTTCAAACAAAGTACTCAATTATTTTCCTACTACTTCATTTATTATTTGAACTCAATCAAATAAACCTTGTGATATATGTCATCGAACTAGAGAGACAAGGGATATGTTTCCTCTTAGTAATTTACTGTGATATTTGGGAACCTTATCAAATTTTTGCACATAATGGGACATGATATTTTCTTACCATACTTGATGATTATTCTAGATCCATATGGATTTATTTGCTAGCAAAGATAAGTGAAGGTAAATCCATCATCATGAATTTTTGTGCTATGGTAAAAACTCAATTCCATAAAATGATCAAAATTGTTTGAATAGATAACGACATATAATTTGTTTGTTTGAGTAAATACTTTTTGGATCAAGGAATTATTGATCAAACAACTGTTGCAGGAAATCCACAACAGAACGGTCGTGTTGAAAGGAAACATAGACATATTTTAAATGTAGCTCATGCTTTGAGATTCCAAGCTAGTCTACCTGTTGAATTTTGGGGAGAGTGTTTTAACTGCTGGCCATATTATAAATAGAACACCTTCTGAATTGCTGGCCATATCATACTCATTTACTCATATTTGGGTGCCTATGTTATGTTCAAAATACCTCTCCAGATAAATTTATTTCCTAGAGTAGAAAGTGCTTGTTTGTTGGGTATCCACACAGGAAAAAAGGATGGTCTCGAAGGTTTCCTTATCAGAAATATTTTTAGACTCTTCACCTTCTTCAAGTTGTTTTCTTTAGACTCCACCTATTCATTTTCCTCAGTCTTCTTTCCTTTCTTCTCTTTTAACTTCCTCAATCACTATTCTAAACTCCTTTTCTTATTCATCTAAGGCTACTTTCTTTGTATACACATGTGGAAACACAAGCATCCTCCAATACTCATCAATGTCTCCTGAGTTAGTTCCAATAGATCCAACTCCACCATTTTCAATCATTTCCTTAGGTTTCTTAGAACTTAACATCTTCAAATTCATTACAGCCTCCTTCTTTGTCTCAGTTACATATTTTATCTCTGAACAATTTCTCTCATTTCATTCATCATTTTTAGGCTAATCTCACTGCTTTGTTTAGTCTTTCTTTCAGGGGACTCATCACTCCCTTCTTATGAATTTCTCTTCTTTCCTCCAAGCTATTTCACAAGTTCTTCAATTTTCCCCATTTGATTTATGTTGTATAAACATCAACCTCTATTAGCTTGATTTTCTTGTTCTCCTCTATAACCTCCATCATTCTTCTCAATCTCTCTAGCTTAACATTCCCATTATTTTATTCTATCCTCCCTGTCTTACTAGCCTTAACTTGAGAAAAACTACTCTACACCCTCTCAATTTGTCTAACCATTTCCTTTATTTTTCTCAATCTAGAATTTTTAGGACTATTATAAAGTTCCTGTCTAACCTAATTCCATCCCTGTCTATTTACATTCCTCACGATTCTCAAATTTCTCACTTTTTTAGACTGATCCCTAATAATTTCTCAAACTAATCTTCCACCACAACCGATGTAGATGGTAACTTGGGTCGGGAGACGTCTTCCAGAAGATGATCCAGATTCTAGATTTGAGGATACGTGCGTGCCTGGTATCATGCTATGTAATTTGGTGCACATGTTGATAGAAGTACCGCAACGGATCCATGCTTTGCTTTCCTAGGATATATGAGTCTGGTTGTTCCCAATACTCATCTAGACTTATGTACTTCTTGTTATTACGTGGTTTAAAGTCTTCATTAGCTAGAATAAGATTTTTGGGGATGTATTGAACACTGTTGAATTGGGTTATAAGGCTCCACCAGGTCATAGAAGCGCAGGTAACAATAAAATATTGATATCCAGTGCATGCCCAGGGGATCAGGGCATACGGAGTCGAGCAAACCTATACATGTAACATGTGTTGCATAACAAGGCAAAATGGATGACAAATCAGGGGAAAATGATGTAAATTGTAATAAAATGATGCAAGCGGATGCTGTGTAGTCCTCAACATCCTCAAAACCAATCCTCAGTGTATGAATTGTTGTGCATGAGGAGATAATTCTTGACCCCAATTGAGATTGCTGGAGGGCATACATCTGGAAGTACAAGGCAAAATGTCTCCTCCCAACTATCAACAATTAACTCTTGACACAGTACCTAGTTGACAATATAAGTACACAAGAAAACCTGTCCCCCAAGTGTACTGATTAATGGTGATAAGATCAGTTAGAAGTGTACGAAACCCGATCCTTACCCTTGTCGATAACAAGGGTGCATCCCACGAAGTATGCCAAGTACTCTCAGGTATGATATGTTAGCGATAATGATCTGCTGATGGCAATTTCATGATGAACGGTGAACTTCAGGCCCCCATTATCTGATTGGTTGTGAAAAAAAGCAAACATCAAACGGAGATGAATGGTCATATTTGAAATAATCTCATCCCGTCCAACATTTTTCTAAATTATCATACCCATAATAGGGGCCCCAACAGTGTTTCCAACATCGTCGAGAGTGATGGTCATCTCTCCAAATGGCATGTGGGACATGTTCTTATCTAGCTACCACTACTTAAGGAACATAAAATCAGCAGAGCATTGACATTACCGTACGTACAATAACGCAAGCTGCTCAAACTGAAACTCTTAACGATCTCCTCAATAGCAGGATCTAACTTCTCTTATCTATCAAGAACCTGAACTCTTTGGTGGATAATCAGCACCGAACGCTTCTGTATAAATAATAAACTATACACGTACCTCTCTACTCTATATGCTGCTAGCTATGTGACCAAAAAATGAGAGAATAAGAGACGGGTCCCAAGGTCTACCCGGGCCAGGCCAATGAGGCACTAGTCATGATGTAGGCTACAATGTCCAATCCTCCTTGACTATTAGCTTGTGTCTTCGATACACTATCACAATCTCAGGTATGAAGAGGACTACTATAGTCACGACAAATGGGAGGAATCTGCCTAGACATGGCTGCAACAGGAATATTGGTCTCCCATGCTTGTGGTCTAGTGGCTCGGACCCAGGGGCGACCGAACTTACTAACTTCTCGTGGCATTGGACTAAATATCATTGCTGACTGAGAAGAACCTTGAATGTCTCCTATCCGCACGACAACACACTGCAGTAATCCTCCTTGGTAAGGTGGTGACTAGGGGTGTTCATAATTTGGAGAAACTCGAATAACCGAACCGAACCGAATTTTAATTCTGTTTTCGGTTTGGGTTTCTCCAAAAAAAATTTGGTTTAGTTCGGGTTATAGTAGCCAAATAAAATTTCGGTTTGGAGATCGGGTTGGCATTTCCCAACCCGAAGCAAACCGAACACCGAATTGTCACTTGATTCACTTTAGAGTTCAGACAATAGAAATGCCGAATGCGTAGTAGCTATATCCCACTATCCTGTAGGGTTTCTTTTCTCTTCAAAGTCATATTTTCTTTTCTCCCTCTTCGGTTCTTCTTCAGTGATTTATGGAAGTTAATCACATGATATGAACTCAACAATAAGCAAACAACTTGCATAATAGTCATGCATGCATTAGCATTTTTCTCTCATTTTGCAGATTAATTTTTTGATATGAGAAGCTCTTACTCTAGAGTTAGTTGTTATTTCTCTGTAAACATTACAGTACGTGGTTGCAATAGTTCTTCTTTCTTTTTTATTTTTTTTGTTGAGTTATCTGGAATTGTAAAGTGGATTTAGAAGATCCAAATGGTTCAAAAGATGATTTCTAGAGTGGACCTGTCCATAGGAAATATAGATAAAACTAATAGTAGGCTTTATGAAACTGAAACATGTTACTGAAACATTCCTCCTCTTTCTGTGAATTGTCTTAAGTCATATTTCTATCCAGTTTAAACTTTTCTATTGTGCTTTTGTATGAACAAGCAATTTGCAGCGGTTGAAAATCCTGGCCTTTGGAACTGGATGTTTACTTTGGAGGATATTGATGGGGTCACACTTGCTGAAATAAACCGTAACTTGAGGGGTGTTGGTTTTGAGGTTGTACATTTTCTGTTTTATTCTGAATGCCTGCAACATAATCTATACTCCACATATTTGAAAATTATGGCAGTTTGCTTTGTTTCCTTGGATATGGGGATTCAAAGAGCTGCACCTTTGGTTAAGGCTGGCATATGGAGCGGGGTTTGTTATACTCAGATTGGGTTGGGGTGGAAGCTGAGTCCTTGTTCTTTTGAATGTGAACATTTATTGTTAATGGTTCTATAGGTTTTATTGACATCCTTATTTGTTCTCTCTCACCTAAATGCTTTGCTCCAGAAAAATCTAAGCATTGCCTGTTTATGGTGCATATCTATGTCAAGAAAACATTACTGGAAGGAATTAAAGTAATTGTTCATCACAAGAAAATGACTGCATAATTTAAATATTTTTGCACTTTTATGATGCAGATTTTTACTGATGCTGGACAGTAGGTGATTCGATTTGGGACTTTTGATTCAAGTCCTGCTCTTCTTCATCTGCGTACTTTTGTTGCGGTTTTTGACATTAGTGCACTTTAAGTTGTTAAATTATTGTTAAGAGTTCTCAATGAAATGTGGAAGATGACTTTAGTTTAAATTCATTCGTTCCTCAGAAACTGATATGATCAGATTCAGTAATGTAGAAGCAAAGTTCTCTGATCATTCTATTTCTTTTTAGGTTGCTTTTTCCTGTAAGGATAAGATGTCAGATCAAGTAAATAATGAAGCAGAAAATATGAGTCATCTCCCAAGTGTAGGATCAAATTCCTCTAGCTCTGTTGTGAAGAAGCAAAGAAAGCAGATGAAATCTCGTTCGGATGTTTGGTTGCATTTTACCAAATTCACAAATGATGATAGAGAACGAAAAGCATCTTGCAACTATTGTAAGTATGAATATTCGGCGAACTCTTATACACATGGTACTAGTACATTAAGGAATCATATGACTAGTTGCATGAAGAACCCACATAACAATCCTGCTAATGCAACTCAATTAAAGCAGCAACAACTTTCAATCACTGGCGGGGATCCTAAAGTTGGTTCTATAGTTAGTTGGCGACTTACTCAAGATGATACTAGATCGGCTTGTGCATATATGGTTATTGTGGATGAACTGCCTTTCAGTTTTATAGAAAAGCAAGGGTTTAGATATCTAATGTCTACTGCATGTCCATCCTTTCAAATTCCATCCTGTAGTACTATTACAAGAGATTGCTATGATCTGTATTTGCAAGAGAAAGCAAAATTGAAGACATTCTTGAAAAGTTCAGCCCAAAGAATTAGCCTCACCACCGATTCATGGACTTCGGAACAAAGAATTAATTATATGTGTTTGACTGCTCATTTTATAGATGATGATTGGATATTGCACAAAAAAGTTTTAAATTTTTGTCCAATTGATAGTCATAAGGGTGAGGCAATTGGAAAAGGGGTGGAAAAATGTTTACTTGATTGGGGGATTGATAGTGTCTTTACAATCACTGTTGATAATGCTAGCTCAAATGATGTTGCCTTTAATTACTTGAAGAGAAGGTTTTCTAATTGGGGCACTTGTTTGCTTGGGGAAAATATCTTCATATGAGGTGTTTGGCTCACATAATAAATTTTGTTGTGACGGATGGTTTGAAAGAAATGCTACCTTCTATTTCTCATGTTCAG